>CM038704.1:51949044-52021544 GCA_021613375.1 Megaleporinus macrocephalus
GAATTCATGGAAGCTCGATTAATGAAATTAATTTATTGTGAATATACAGAGAATAAAATCTTAGTCGGGTCAGTTTTGAGCCAGGTTGTGCATCAAAGGGTTAATAAGATAAGTAAAGTGTAGATTCAGTGCGTGTTATTTACTTATTTATTTATTTTTGTATTTATTTATTTATATATTTTTATTTATTCATTTATTTATTTATGTAAATCTGTAAACGTGCTCTATTTTCAAAGCAGCCCACGAGGCAGTTGTTGGAGATGATGGACAGAAGCGCAGCAGCAGCGTCAGTGTGTTAGTGAATAGTGTTCTCTCGTACTAAAACCATTCACACCAGTACGCGGTGTATACTCAGCAGTGCTGGAGTAACTGGCTCACTCCTCACGCTCAGGGTGACGCGGTGTTCCGCTGAAATGGCTGAGCTCAAAAGCAGCCGGAGAGAAAGGTGAAGGTGTGCAGTCCGGGAGAGAAAGAGCTCAGTGTGACGGAAGAACAGATTAATAAGAGAGGAGGGGTAGGACAAGAGCGCGGGAGAGAGAGAGAGTGGAGGAGAGACAGATGGAGGGATGACAGGTGGAGACAGGGGGAGGACAAAAGGTGAGAAGTAATCACACACTGAGCCCAGGGCACACTGGGAAGGGCCAAAGAGAGAGCGAGCGAGGGAGAGCTGGAGAGAGAGAGCAAGAGGGAGGGAGAGAGAGAGAGAGAGAGAGAGAGAGAGAGAGAGAGAGGTTATGCAAATTCCCAAAACATTCAGTAAAAGGAAAAAGGATTCATGATGAAAAAGAGAGAAATATGCTGTTAATATTATTATGCCTTAGATCATAATAATAATAATAATAATAATAATAATAATAATAATAATAATATAATTATAATAATAATAATAATAATAATATTTTTCATGCTTAATGTGTTGCAATATAATTAAATTTCAATTATTATCATAAAGTTAACACCATAGTATTATTATTAGTATTATTATTATTATTATTATTATTATTATTATTATTATTATTATTATTATTATTGTTGTTGTTGTAAGTAACATACAAATATAGTATACATCTACAATTGTATAACATACAATTGTATGCCAATGCATGATGTTCCTGCTAAAGAGAGAAGGATGAGAGAGAGAGAACAAGAGAGAGCGCAAAAGAGAGAGAGCAAGAGAGAGAGCAAAAGAGAGAAAAAGAGAGAAAGCAAAAGAGAGAGAGAGAGCAAAAGAGAGCCATGATGAAAATGATAATATGCTCTTAATATTATCGTTTAAATAATAATAATAATAATAATAATAATAATAATAATAATAATAATAATAATTATTATTATTATTATTATTATTATTATTATTATTTTTTTTTTTTTATTTTTTTTTAAGATGTTGCATTATCATTATATTTCAATTATGAAAATTGAAAGAGAACGAGAGAACATAGAAAGAGAGAGAGAGAGAGACAGAGAGAGAGAGTGAGAGAGACAGAGAGAGAGGGAGAGACGGAGAGTGAGAGAGAGAGAGAGAGAGAGAGGGAGAGGGAGAGAGAGAGGGAGAGAGACAGAGGGAGAGTGAGAGTGAGAGAGACAGAGAGAGAGGGAGAGTGAGAGGTACAGAGAGAGGGAGAGAGACGGAGAGTGAGAGAGAGAGAGACAGAGAGAGAGGGGAGAGAGAGAGGAGAGAGAGAGAGGAGAGGGAGAGAGACAGAGGGAGAGTGAGAGTGAGAGAGACAGAGAGAGAGAGGGAGAGTGAGAGAGACAGAGAGAGAGAGAGACGGAGAGTGAGAGAGAGAGAGACAGAGAGAGAGTGAGAGTGAGAGAGACAGAGGGAGAGAGAGAGACAGAGGGAGAGACGGAGAGTGAGAGAGAGAGAGAGACAGAGAGAGAGGGAGAGGGAGAGACGGAGAGTGAGAGAGAGAGAGAGAGGGAGAGGGAGAGGGAGAGAGAGAGAGAGGGAGAGAGACAGAGAGAGAGAGAGGGAGAGTGAGAGAGATAGAGAGAGAGAGAGAGTGAGAGATGGAAGATGAGAGTAATTCTTCTGGTCAGGTTTGCAGGTGCGTGGGGCTTTCACTTGTCCCATATGTGTGTATTGAATGAAGGTGATATTGTGTGTGTGTGTGTGTGTATGTGTGGGTGTGTGCGTATGTGTGTGTGTGTGTGTGTGTGTGTGCTGGTGAGTGACGGAGTGTCAATCCTTCCGTAAGCCGAATAGCCAGACACTCCAGGAAATGTAATTCCACTCGGTGATTTAAATGTCATTCAGTATTCCTCAAATCCCCCAGATTGACGGTTGATATTCAGAGAAGACACGTTTTTTCCTCCTCCCTCTTCCTCCCTTGTTTTCCTCCGTATACGTCTTCTGGTAATTGTGCAGATTCTTCATGCTACAGCGATACCTGCGCAGCCGCACGCCGCATATAAAAACCCTGAAAATGCAGATGAAGGATTCCCACGGAAGCTGGTGAAGCACCATTGCTCGTCATTACCACTGCCTGTCAAGGAGCGTCGGAGTAATGTCTATTTTCCTGGTAACATTTCCGAGTTTTTTTTCTTTTACTGATTAAACTAAAGGTGTTGATCAGTACTGATCAGATTAAACTTGATTAACCCAGATCAGATTAAACCTAATGATCAATTCTGATAATCTGTCACTGATAGACCGAATGATCAGTCAGATCGATCCTGAGAAGAGTGAATCTGAGAATTTACCCCGGTAGGACTAAACCTGAGAATCAGCCATGAGTCAAAACCTTAAAATCAATCCTGAGCAGGGAGCAGGAACAGAAGCAGCCTGCATTGCCAGGCAACAGGCATTCACAGGGCAGTGCTCTCCCTAGCAGTGGGCAGAAACTTGAGGGCAGGCTTCAATGGGCCACTGCTCTCCATAGCACTGGGCAGAGCCTTAAGGGCTGGCATCGACAGGAAAGTGGTCTCCATAGGACTAGGCAGAGCCTTGAGGGCAGGTATCAACAGGACAGTGGTCATCCTTGCCATGGGCAGAGCATTGAGAGTTGGCATAGACAGGACAGTGGTCTTCAAAACACTCGGCAGAGCCTTGAGGGCAGGCATCAATGGATCAGTGCTCTCCATAGCACTCGGCAGAGCCTTGAGGGCAGGCATTGGTGTGCTAGTGTTTTCTGTAGCACTGGGCAGATCATTAGGAGCTGGCATGGACAGGACAGTGGTCTCCATAACACTGGCAGAGCCTTGAGGGCAGGCATCAACAGGACAGTGGTCTTAATAGCACTGGGCAAAGCTTTGAGAGCTGGCATCAACTGGACAGTGGTCTCCATAGCACTCGGCAGAGCCTTGAGGGCTGGCATCGACAGGACAGTGGTTTCCATAACACTGGCAGAGCCTTGAGGGCAGAAATCTACAGGACAGTAGTCTCCATAGCACTCCGCAGAGCCTTGAGGGTGGGCATTAATGGATCAAAGCTCTCCATAGCTCTGGGCAGAGCCTTAAGGGCAGAGATATACAGGAAAGTGTTCTCCATAGCACTGGGCAAAGCCTTGAGGACAGGCATCAATGGGCCAGTGCTCTCCATAGCACTGGGCAGAGCCTTGAGGGCTGGCATTAATGGGCCAGTGCTCTGCAGAGCTCTGGGCAGAGCCTTAAGGGCAGAAATGTACAGGAAAGTGGTCTCCATAGCACTGGGCAGAGCCTTGAGGGCTGGCATCAATGGGCCAGTGCTCTCCATACCACTGGGCAGAGCATTGAGGGCTGGCACGGACAGGAAAGTGGTCTCCATAAGACTAGGCAGAGCCTTGAGGGCAGGTATCAACTAGCCAGTGGTCTCCATAGCACTGGGCAGAGCCTTGAGGGTGGGCATCAATGGGCCAGTGCTCTCCATAGCACTAAGCAGAGCCTTAAGGGCTGGCATCAACAGGACAGTGATCTCCCTAGCACTGGTCAAAGCCTTGTGGGCAGGCATCAACAGGACAGTGGTCTCCCTAGCACTGGGCCAAGCCTTGTGGGCAGGCATCAACAGGACACTGGTCTCCATAGCACTGGGCCAAGCCTTATGGGCAGGCATCAACAGGACAGTGGTCTCCATAGCACTGGGTCGAGACTTGAGGGCAAGCATCGACAGGAAAGTGGTCTCTATAGCACTGGGCAAAGCCTTGAGGACAGGCATCAATGGGCCAGTGTTCTAAATAGTACTGCGCAGAGCCTCGAGGGCAGAAATCTACAGGACAAGGCTCTCCATAGCACTCCGCAGAGCCTTGAGGGCAGGCATTGATGTACTAGTGCTTTCTGTAGCACTGGGCAGATCCTTGAGTGCAGGAATGTACAAGACAGTGCTCTCTGTAGCACCGGTAGAACCTTGAAGGCAGGCATTGACAAACCAGCACTCTCTGTAGCACCAGTGTTCTTTTTACCATCAACAAGGAGCTCTGGGTGGCACTGGGTAGACCATCACCTCACTTAGAGACTAGGATGATACCAAATTTAAACCTCCACCCAAAAAATGTTTTGGGAAACTTCCACCTCTGTCAGCTCTCAGTCAGCAGCAGAGTGAACGAGACGTCAAGTAACTGAGCCGCCTCGCCGTGAACGGCAGACCCTCAGAGCAACATTACTATGAAGGACGCTTTAGCTTCCTCAGACTGGAACGACCTATAAAAGTGGGCCAAATAGCTGAGGCACTCACCCACGGAGTCCCTCCACTGCTCTGGCACTCTGTTGAAAGCAGTGACGGTACACTAGCAGTGTGGAGCCCAGCTTGGTAGCTGCAGCCTTAATGCAGGTGCTGAAGCAGGTTGCATGTTCTGAGTGGGCAGTCCAGTACTCTAAATCCATAAAACAGGTACAAATCAAAACACAGGCAGGTAACATTAAAGGCAGACCCCAAACCAATAAACACAAAGCAGAACAGCTCAGAACCAAAGCTACGCAGAGATCAAGATATAACAGCTCCAGCTCTTCTGGGAAGGCTCTCCACACGGTTTACGAGTGGAATTTATAGGAGACACTGTCGTTGGACGAGAAGGTCTGACTCACAGTCTCCGCTCTAATTCATACTAAAGGTGTTCCATCAGGTTGAGGTCAGGACTCTGTGCAGGCCAGTCAAGTTCCTCCACACCAAACTCACTCCTCCATGTCTTTATGGAGCTGCTTTGTGTACTGGTGGGCAGCCATGTTGGAACAGGAGGGGGCTGTCTCCAAACTGTCCCCACAAACTTGGGAGCATGAACCCGTCAAGAGTCTCTTTGTCTGCTGAAGCTTTAAAAGTCCACCTTCTGAAAAACAACCCCATGCGATAATCCCCCCTCCACCAAACTTTACACTTGACCCAATGCAGTCAGACAAGTACCGTTCTCCCTGCAACCGCCAAACCCAGACTCGTCCATCGGATCGCCAGATGGAGAAGCATGATTGGTCACTCCAGAGAACACGTCTCCACTGCTCTAGAGTCCGACGTTCTGCATTGCTCTTGGTGATGTAAAGCTTGGATGCAGCGACCATGGAGACCCATTCCATGAATCTCTCTACGCTCTGTTCTTGAGCTGATCTGAAGACCACATGAAGTTTGGAGGTCTGTAGTGATGGACTCTGTAGAAAGTTGGTGACCTCTGTGCACTATGCTCCTCATCCATCCGCTGACCCGCTCTGTCATTGTACCTGTTGTACCACTTGGTGGCGGAGTTGCTGTCGTTCTCAATCACTTCCACTTTGTTAGAACACCACTGACAGTCCACTGTGGAATATTTAGTAGTGAGGAAACTTCACCACTGGACTTGTTGTGCAGGTGGCGTCCTATCACGGTAGATGAATAGATAGACGGGTGAATAGCCTGTGCTTTGTCTGTTTGCTGCTCAGGCTTCGGTCTTTAATGAATCCACTGAAGAGACGCGCTTACAGGCAGCATTTGCTCTGGCAAACTGTAAAGGCTTCTTCTACAGATGTGTTGAATTTACTTCCTGATGCGTTTGTGTGTGTGATCTTTCTTAGAAGACACACTCTCGTTAATTATGCTTTTACAGTCTGTATGCATAATTGATGACTTTTAGCAGTTTTTTTTTTACAGACGTAAATGAATAAGTGTTTTTCCCTCGAGGAACCCGTGAGATGTCGTATTGTATCATTACCTCTAGCAGGAGAAGACTTTAGGTTGTGGGCCAACTGTTTACATCAATACAGTGTGTGTGTGTGTGTGTGTGTGTGTGTGTGTGTATGTGTGTGTGTGTGAGTGCAGGACTGCAGGAACCCTGATTAGATTCAGTCTAACCATGAATCCTCATCAGATTAGTCTTGATGATCATTTGTGATCAGACTAAACCAGATTAATCCTGATTAGACTAAACCAGATAATCAATCTGAATCAAATGAAACTTGATTAGTCTGATTAAACTAAAAAACCCAAAATAGTTTCAGTCTAACCATGAATCCTGATCAGATTAATCTTGATGATCAATTCTGATCAGACTAAACCCAATTAATCCTGATCAGACTAAACCAGATAATTCCTGATCAGACTAAACCTCGAGGAGCCTGTGAGATACTGTGTTGTATCATTACCTCTAGCAGGAGAAAGCTTCAGGTTGTGGGCCAACTGTTTACATAAATACAGTGTGTATGTGTGTATATGTGTGTGTGTGTGTGTGTGTGTGTGTGTGTGTGTGTGTGTGTGTGTGTGTGTGCAGGACTGAGGTCGAGCCAGCGCGTATCAGTGAGAGTGTACAGCTGAGCAGACAGATTTTATCAGCCCGAGTCATTACAGAGAGAAGTCCAGCTCGGCTAAATCACCGCGTGGCATTTCACTGCTCAAATTAACTCTCTCGCTCACACAGCTGGGTCGTAACCCCCGACTGTGTTCTTAGAGCAAACACCAAAAAAAGATGGATTGTGAGAGCGAGGGAGAGCACGCTTAGGTATGAAAACAAAAAACAATAGCATACACGCTCACCGGTCACTCCTCCTCCTCATATCTCCACTCACTGTCCACTGTATCAGCTCCACTGACCATACAGGACCTCCACTCACTGTCCACTGTATCAGCTCCACTGACCATACAGGACCTCCCCACTCACTGTCCACTGTATCAGCTCCACTGACCATACAGGACCTTCCACTCACTGTCCACTGTATCAGCTCCACTGACCATACAGGACCTCCACTCACAGTCCACTGTATCAGCTCCACTGACCATACAGGACCTCCACTCACTGACCACTGTATCAGCTCCACTGACCATACAGGACCTCCACTCACTGTCCACTGTATCAGCTCCACTGACCATACAGGACCTCCACTCACTGTCCACTGTATCAGCTCCACTGACCATACAGGAGCTCCACTTACAGACTGTAGTTCATCTGATTCTCTGTATACTTTATTACTCTGTTCTTTAATGATCCGGACCCCCACAGGACCACCACAGAGCAGATTCTATTAGGGAGGTGGATCGTTCTCAGCACTGCAGTGACACTGACATGGTGGTGGTGTGTTAGTGTGCGTAGTGCTGGTGTGAGTGGATCAGACACAGCAGAGTTTAAACGGAAAAAAATGTGATGGCAGAGGAACTCTGATGAGAGTCAGCCTAAAACTGACTCCTAATCAGATTAATCTAGGTGAACAATTCCTATCAGACCTGATCAGACTAAACCAGATGAGCAGTCAAGATCAGATTAAACTTGGTTAGTCTGATCAAACTAAAGGTAATAAGGACCTTGACTAGATTCAGTCCAACCATGAATCCCAATCAGATTAGACTTGATGATCAACTCTGATCAGACTAAACCTGATTAATCCTGATCAGACTAAACCCAATTAATCCTAATCAGACTAAACCAGATGAGCAATCTGAATCAAATGAAACTTAATTAGTCTGATCTAACTAAAGAACCCTGATTAGATTCAGTCTAACATTGAATCCCGATCAGATTATTCTTGATGATTAATTCTGATCAGACTAAACCCAATGAATACTGATTAGATTAAACCCAATTAATCCTGATCAGACTAAACCAGATGAGCAATCTGAATCAAATGAAACTTGATTAGACTGATCTAACTAAAGAACCCTGATTAGATTCAGTCTAACAGTGAATTCCGATTAATTTGATGAACAGTTCTTATCAGACTAAAGCAGATTAATCCTAATCCAACTAAACCATATAAACAATCTGGATTAGATGAAACTTGATTAGTCTGATCGAACTAAAGATGACAAGAAGAACATTGATTAGATTCAGTCTAACAATGAATCATGATCAGTACTTCATTAAGCTAAATCAAGATTTGCTGCTGAAGGAACTGAATACATTCATACAATGTCTGGGGCGTCCAGGAGAAATCTGCAACCTAACTTTGTTCTTCAAACTGGATCAAGATCTGATCTACTTCTCTCACAATAACATATTCATGTTACTTTGTATTGTATGTCTGATTATTTACATCTGTTCTAATCAGATCTGCTGTTCTTACTGGTGATCAGACACTTATTGATAAGGTGCCTCTGCACAGCAGTGTAGATGAAGTCCTTTCAGAGGTCAGCACAAGTTGTGATGAAAGTCAATGCTGCAGCTACCTGCACACCAAAGTTTGTTAAAGTTGAACTCAAAGTGAAACTGTACGACTTCTGGAAATTTCCACCCATAACACTTTATTTTTTATGGCAGCTCAAGACATACGGACGAATAAATAACCAGGATACTAAATTAAAGTCACCCAGAAGTGTACAAATCAGCTCAGAAGTAAAAGTGTGATGACAGTAGAAGGCTGAAGTTAACGTTTGAGCCTTCTTTAAAACCGTGAGCAGTAAAAACAGTGAAGTAAGTGATTAAACGAAGATTAAAACCTTTCCAGACTGACACGGTTGTCGACTCTTTACGGTAATTACTAGCACAGTGGCACAAATGAAAACAGCAGCTATACGTCCTGACGCGCAGATAAAAGACTCCGATAAAAGGGTGTAAAAGAGTCGTTTGATGAGCACGACAGTTCAGGTGTGCGTTTGAGGAGTGATATGTCACTTGTTCCCATCTCGGCCAGACTGTGAAACACCGCCAGCCTTTTATTCCGAAAGCTTCTCTCTTTTTATTCGCTTGATTGGATTTTCTTGTTATCATTGTGACTAAAACTCCTTCAAAATTCACTTTAATTCAGGTTATTCAGTCGGCGTGGCTATCGATCAAAGCCTGGATCGAAGTGGACCTTTAGAGGAGGAGATCTTGTTAGTATGCTGTACTGTTACAGTCATGTTTCTTCCTCTGTTGATGGAAACAAGTCCGCGTTTACAGCTCGGGTCCAAATATGCGAAGGATGTCTTTTCTTTCCGCATACGCAGCAATAACTTTTCATCAAATTCCAATAAAACATCTCCTTCCATGTGAATTCACCAAATTCTTCTCAACTGAAATAAAAATAAAAATTTTGTAAACGAATAGCACGTGTAAATTGGCTCTTTCAGACACTGGGGGAATAAAGCACCAGAGCTGACTGTTTAAAAGTATTTATCTGATCTACAAGTGTGTGATCACCAGTAAGAACAGCAGATCTGATTAGAACAGATTTAAATAATCGTACATACAATACAAAGTAACATGAATATGTTATTGTGAGAGAAGTAGATCAGATCTTGATCCAGTTTGAAGAACAAAGTTAGGTTCCAGATTTCTCCTGGACGCCCAGACATTGTATGAATGTGTTCAGTTCCTTCAGCAGCAAATCTTGATTTAGCTTAATGAAGTACTGAGCAGTCAAAGCAGGTATTAGATGAGAACTGATAATAATACTGGGTTGTTTAGGAGAAGCTTGGAAAGGGTTAAATAAACACACTGACGTATGGAAAAGCACTACTTACTCTATTAATACTAATTAATATTTAAATAATAAAGCGTTTACTGAGTAAATTAAAGCTTTTAAATATAATAATGTCCCCAAGTGAATAAAACGTTTTATACACTCCAGACATTGCATGAATTTATAACTCATGATTTATAAGAATGTTTTAAAGTTTAATTTAATGCAGTTATAACAAAGTGCTAAGTGGCCAAATGTGGTGCTTAGAGAAATAGAGCTTGAGTTGGAAGTTGCTGTTTGGATGTTATGGGGGTCGGAGATTGCTGGACTTTGTGGCACCTCTCAGCTATAGGCTCTTGGTCGGTTAGCTACTGGAAGAAGCTATGCAGGTGTTCCCAGCAGAGACCCCTCGGTAGAAACTGTGTAGAAGCCAAAGACAACACTAAGAAATGACCAATCAGAGAAAACCTTACATTTAAAAAAGAAATAAATAATTAAAAGTTGTTCTACCTTAAAAACGTTTGTGTCCATGCTGAGTTATTTGAAATGTTATTGTTTTGGCCACAAGTTTTTATTCTGCCAGCTTACTATTTGAAATTCAATGACATAAAAGTAATAAAGTACGGGTTCTGTGAAAATATGTATCTTCTATAAACATGTGCATCCCTGTTATTTATGATACATTGTTCATTTTTGGGTGGTAACCTTATGTGTTTCCAGTGTTGTTGTTTTCCTGTATGCCAAAGATCAACTAATCTCAGTCCCGTTATAGACCATCAGGAAAAATAATCGTAATGATCTCAGACCAAAAGTTCCGTCAGTCTTTGCTCATAATTGTGTAATATTATTTTATAATAAATGTATAATACTTTTCTATCTTTCAATATACTCACACAGTTCTTCTGACGTTGGCTTCGCAAGTTTCGTTCATTATCCTGAATTCAAATAACACTCCCCGCCTGTAGGGGGACCCCGAGAGCAAACTCTTATTCGCACATAGTGCTGCTGTAAAGAAGATGAAGCTTTGATTAGTTCAGATACACTTTAGTAAGAAGCAGACGTGACTGTGCATTAATAAAAAATTATAAAAATGATATATTACAATTTTGCATTCCAGCTTTGTTGGTCTGTAAACTTATGTGTCGTCAGTCTTGTAGTTTTACTGGATGCCAAAAGTCAACTAACCTCAGTTCCTGTTTTAAGACAGTCATCCAAGGAAATAAATTCCTCTCATGCCAAAACAATTAGTGTTTGGTGGAGGGGGGATTATGGTGTGGGGTTGTTTTCCGGGAGGTGGGCTCGGAACCTTAGTTCCAATGCAAGGAACCCAATCCTGTTCCAACATGACTGCCCACCAGTGCACACAGCACTTTGGTGTGGAAGAACTTGCCTGGCCTGCACAGAGTTCTGACCTCAACCTGATAGAACAGCTTTGGGATGAATTAGAGCGGAGACTGTGAGCCAGACATTCTCGTCCAACATCAGTGTCTGACCTGACAGATGCTCTTCTGGAGGAACGGTCAAACATTCCCATAAACACTCTCCTAAACCGTGTGGAGAGCATTCCCAGAAGAGCTGAAGCTGTTATAGCTGCAAAGGTTGGGCTGACATCATATTTAACCCTATGGATTAAGAATGGGACATCACTCAAGTTTATATACGTGTGGTTCCAGACTTTTTGGAAACATAATGTATATATAGAAAAGTCTGATTTTCTTGGAGGAGCTGAGGCGAACCCGGACACCTCAAACCACAGCATTGGCCCAAAAGTTCAAGCCAAGATATCTCCATACCGGCAGCCCATCAACAAGCCTGTATGACCCACCTCCACACGAAAGGGATTCTGTTTTCTTCAGCTTTACAAACACTCAACCACGATCTGTGTTTATGACAGTGCTGTAAAGTACACTCGCCACCTGTAGGGGGCCCCCAAGAGCAAACTCCAATTCTCACATAGTGCATACTTTAATGAGAAGCAGATGCGACTGCGCATTGATAATCCAGACGCTGCTTAGAAAGTACGACAGCCTGCATTCTTAAATAAAACACAGTCGTTGATGACTTCATCATCATGCAAGCGGCGTTGTTGATAATATTAATTCTCTGTTTGTACAACAAGAGACATTAACCTTGACTGCTGTCTGAGTGGAGATGCATGAATGTAATACAAGATGGTGTGTGTGTGTGTGTGTGTGTGTGTGTGTGCGTTTGGGTTTGTGAGTGTTTATCTCTTAATGAAGTCCAACATTACACACATTCATGCAGAAGACACACATACCAGTGCCGACTATAGCAGAGCTGGATTTTAATGCGCTCCACAGACCACCTGTACCTTTTAATATTGTTTTTAACACTCTGACCTCTTTGCTTTGTCCATTAGGGGGGAATCCCAGTGGTCACCTTAAAAGGAACCCCGGCTGGTAACACTTGTAAGCCTTAATATGGTGTAATGACTTTTATATTTTGAAAAAAATCACAAAAAGTATCAGATTTATTTATAAATTAACACTTTTATTCTAAATATTTAACAGCCATTATTACTGATGCGCAATGCCTGCTGGGTAGATGAGGTCAGATGGTTTCAGGTCTGAACTGGACTGTGGTGTGAAGGAGTGAATGTTAGTTACTAACTAGCTTAAAGAAAACCATGTACATTGTGTTGTTGATGTTGTTTCAGTGAAAGGCAGTGGGAAGACTAATATTAGTCTAAACAGCTTTACAAACATAAACAAGGAGAATAGTTAGTGAAGCAGCGTGTGGACCAACACAGCTCCCCAAAGACCCCCGCTCTGCTCTCCTCACTTCAGTCTGGATGAGTTTGAGTGGTTCAGTAGACCACCACTGGTGAGAGACTTGACGGAGGCTGTTGGTTTTAAGCGTAGACTAAAACACAATGCAGAGCCACAGTTTCCCCACACAGGAAGTCCAAAAGCTCCAGATTATGGAGAACCGTAAACGTGAACATGCGCTGGATTCTCTCCTGAGAACGTTTAGCGTTAGCGTCAGCTGCTTCCCCTCGTTTGTGGATCCTGAAGGTGAAAGTACAGTCTTAGTAGTGAACATACTACTTCACTAATAAAGGAGTGTGAAGCTCAGAGACACTCCCGTTCAGTGTATCTAGCTGTTTACTGAGTGTGAATGTTTCCTGCTAGAAAGCGGAGCTCCTTTAACAGACACTCTCCTTCTCCGTCAACACCAACACACAGCTTCACAACAACTCCAGCACTGTGTCACTCTCTCCTCCACCCTCTCTGTTCACCATTTACACTAACGTGGTGTGTGATGTCACCGCTGATGTCAGAAATGTTGAGTTCTAGTTCAAACTGTAAAGACTGAACAGTAGCATGTTTAGTAGCTAGCTGTGCTCAAGCGTGACGGCCGGTTACTGCAACCATTTGACGTCACTACCCGCTGATCACGTCAGTAGATACAACAATGGAGACCAACGTGCAGCGGATTTTACACAAAATCTAATAAATCTGATACTTTTAGTGATTTTTTACTTGTCTTAATAATTTACAGTCATTACACCATATAAATGCTTACATGTGTTACCAGCCGGGGTTCCCCTTGTGCATGTAATGATATGATGTGGTTTTGCATCATGATACAATATATTATTCATATAGAATCAGAAAAGAAATGCTAACTGGACATAATAATATCAATAAAAGTATAGAGTGGATATAATAGTAAGCAAGTTTTGTATGTTAAGCTCCTTTACAATCTGATCTTGTGTTTGTATGTAAGGTGAGGCTTTACTGTCTGGCTGAATTAAGCGATAGTGTTTGTTTAACCAGTGAATGTTTTATAAACGCAGTACTGACAACATAATCAACAATTTTTTTCAGGATCAATACAAAGTGTTAAGTTATTTAATCTTATCCAGTGTTGGTGGACAGTATAACTGAACAGTGGTGCAGATCAGTAGCTACTAACATTCCTCCAGATCAAGTTTTTTGTACATTCAGAATCTGCTTTGAATCCTGTGATGAGAAGCTTCACTACAACAACTTTTTATTAAACTACTTTTATTAAAAATGAAATTGTCCAGCATGTAACTGCTGCTTCACTGGAGCAGAAAATTCCCAAAAAAATTAAACAAGTTGTTGTAATATTATTATACCTGCCAACCTATTTGAAGTTTAAGTCTTCTGGCATTGTCTGGGCATCACACAGACTTATGAACGTTAAATATACACACAATCTTAATTTTCTATTTTTTCCCCATAGAGAATGAATAGGATGGAAAAGTGAACGCCAATCTACTGAACTTCTGCTCCACCCACAGACACTGTTTCACACACACTGATTTAGGACAGACCCCAACCACAAATTCATTATTGGTAAAACCCGCACTCGTCTGTTTGTCTTTTTTTTCCATCCCTCCTTTTCCCCCCATAGAGTCCTATTCATTAGTACGGTGGTGTAGTGGTTAGTACGGTGGTGTAGTGGTTAGTATGGTGGTGTAGTGGTTAGTATGGTGGTGTAGTGGTTGGTACGGTGGTGTAGTGGTTAGTATGGTGGTGTAGTGGTTAGTACGGTGGGGTAGTGGTTAGTATGGTGGTGTAGTGGTTAGTATGGTGGTGTAGTGGTTAGTACGGTGGTGTAGTGGTTAGTACGGTGGTGTAGTGGTTAGTATGGTGGTGTAGTGGTCAGTATGGTGTGTAGTGGTTAATATGGTGGTGTAGTGGTTAGTATGGTGTTGTAGTGGTTAGTATGGTGGTGTAGTGGTTAGTATGGTGGTGTAGTGGTTAGTATGGTGGTGTAGTTGTCAGTACAGTGGTGTAGTGGTTAGTATGGTGGTGTAGTGGTTAGTATGGTGGTGTAGTGGTTAGTATGGTGGTGTAGTGGTCAGTAGTCTCAGTTTACATGGTTCTCTGTCTTCTGATGTTGGCTTTGCAGGTTTTGTTTATTATACTGATTATTATTCCAACTCTGACATCACATGAGTGCTACAGGTTACCGGTTCACAAATAAAAACAACTCGTTATCGTGAGTGTAGTCTGTAGCATTTATGTGTTATTGAAGTGTTGGCCAAAGTTTACAACCAAACAAAGCAGCTCTTACAAACTGTATGTTTGGTTTGTTCATACAAAAAGTTTAGCTTTGCAATATTTGCACGCTCACTAACCGAAGCCACTTGAGTATGATACACATCCGAGTGGTGAGCTGAAGTTGGCGAGAGCTTACTAAATAAAAACACCACACAAGCTCACCAATACTCATTAATGTATGTGTGTGTGTGTGTGTGTGTGTGTGTGTGTGTGTGTGTGTTTATACACGCTGGATGCTTAAGTGTGCGTGGGCCCATAGGTAACGTAGCTAAACGTTCCCTTCATCATCAAAGTAAATTCCATAAGTGCGGTTCCGCTCCTGTCTTTAGCGTGAATCCGTGTAAATCTGCTTTTCTTGAAGTTCCTTTGCTCTACCTGAGTGACATGCAGTCGCAATAACGACTCCCACCAGAGACACATCACACGGGCACTCGCGGCTTGACGGAGTCGATGGGAGCTGCTTGTTATTGGAGTGAAGTTTCCCTCATGAATCACCAAGTGACACGCGCCGCCTTGTTCGTGATTTACTCTTACATGCACACGTCAAATTAAACAAGTGGCGCTTCTCCCTGAGAGGAAACTGATTGCTTTTCGCTGGCGAGCTGCTTTGCCTTTAATTTGTCTGAAATGAAGAGTGCCTTCAGCGGGCGCGTGGAGGTGAGGGCGCGTTTAAGCGGGGGTCACGAGGAACGCCTCCGAAGAGAAATGGCTTCTGATCATCACAAGTGAGCCTGCAGCTTGGCTAAGAGACAATCAAAGAGCTTCTTTAGGCTGTTAAAGCTGATGTGTGTGTAATTGCCTTGGTGGCGGCTGCTGGAGCTCAGGCAGTGGCGGAGGAAGGACCGCTGTGGGTTCCGAGGCTGGCGATGCTAAGGGGGGGCCAAGCACTTCCACCAGCTTTCTAGATTCACAGAGAAATCTAGAACATTCTCCTGGATGATGCCACCATGGAACGTGTGTGATTAAACTGAAATCTCCAGTGTTATGTGATGTAATAGGGGCTGATGCACATCCTGCCTGGCATTGCTAAAGGGGGCCAAGCACTTCCCCTACCTTTCTAGATTCAAGGAGAATTCTAGAATGTTATCCTGGAAGACCCCCAGCCTGGCTAAGAGGGATTATGTGAATTGGGACATGTCTGATTAACATTGTTCTGCTGAATCACCAGTATTATGTAATGTAATAGATGCTGTTGCACATCTTGCCAGGCAATGCTAAGGGGAGGCAAGCACTTCCACTACCTTTCTAGACTCAAGGAGAATTCTAGAACATTATCATGGAAGACTGATTAAGAGGTATTATGTGAATTGGAAAATGTCTGATTAACATGGTGCTGCTTAATTTCCGGGATTTTGTGATGGAATGGGGACTGGTGTAAATCCTGGCTGCCAATGTTAAGGGGGCAAGCACTTCCACCAGCTTTCTAGATTCAAGGAGAATTCTAGAACGTTCTCACTGATAATTCCCTAGTTTGGCTAAGAGGGATTATGTTTGGTGCAGTGTGTATGATTAACGTAGTTCTGCTGGATCTCTAACATTATGTGACGTAATAGGGGCTGTTGCACATCTTGCCTGGCAATGCTAAAGGGGGCCAAGCACTTCCCCTACCTTTCTAGATTCAAGGAGAAATCTAGAATGTTATCCTGGAAGACCCAGCCTGGCTAAGAGGGATTATGTAAAGTGGAATGTGTCTGATTAACGTGGTGCTGTGAAATCTCCAGTATTATGTGATTGGATGAGGACTGGTGTTAATCCTGGCTGGCAATGTTAAGGGGGGCCAAGCACTAGTTTTATAGATTCAAAGAGAAATCTAGAACATTCTGGATGACTCCCCAGCTTCCCAGTCTGGATAAGAGGGACTATATAGGGTGTAAAGTGTGTGAATAACGATGTTCTGCTGAGTCTCCAACATTATGTGACGTAATACACATCCTGGCTGACAATGTTAAGGGGGGCAAGCACTTCCACTACCGTTCTAGACTCAAGGAGAATTCTAGAACATTCTCTTGGCTGACTCCCCCATCTTGCTAAGAGGGATTATGTTGGGCAAAATGTATGTGATTAACCTGGTGCTGCTGGATCTCTAACATTATGTGAAGTAATAGGGACTGTTACGAATCCTGGCAGGCAGTGTTAAGGGAGGCAAGCACTACCACTAGCTTTCTAGACTTAAAGAACTTTCTAGAACGTTGGCTAATGTTGAATTTTAGCCTGGCTAAAAGGGATTATGTGAATTGGAACATGTCTGATTAACATGGTTCTGCTGAATCTCCAGTATTATATGATGTGATAGGGGCTGTTGCGAATCCTGGCTGGCAATGCTAAGGGGGGCAAGCACTTTCACCAGCTTTCTAGACTCAATGAGAATTGAGTCTAGATAACTAGTGGTAGTGCTTTGAAGACCCCCAGCCTGGCTGAGAGGGATTATCCAAAGTGGAACATGTCTGATTAACATGATGCTGAATCTTCAGTATTATGTGACATGCTAAGGGGGCCAAGCACTAGCTTTCTAGACTCCTGAAGAATTCTAGAACATTCTTCTGGATGATTCCCCAGTCTGGATAAGAGGTTATAGGGTGCAAAGTGTGTGACTAACATGGTTAATGTAACATGGTTAAGGTTGAGTCTAGCTTTCTAGACTCAAGGAGAATTCTAGAACATTATCACTGATAATTCCTTAGTTTGGCTAAGAGGGAATATGTTTGGTGCAGTGTGTATGATTAACATAGTTCTGCTGAATCTCCAACAGTATTCGAGATAATAGAGACTGTTGCAAATCCTGGTTGGCAATGTTAAGGGGTCCAAGCACTAATACCTGCTAATCACTGCTAATAACTGCTATTGGCAGCCCAAGAGACAAAGATAATATATGAGATTGTTGTTGGTAAAGCTAAAGGGGGCAATCACAAGTTATTAAAGTGCTGACTATTCTAATATAGTAAGTGGATCTCTAATTGGGACCTCTAATGGGAAACTCTAATGGGGACCTCTAATGGGCACCTCTAATGGGTACCTTGAATATGAGGCTAAAATACAAACAATTAGTAATAAAACATCAGTAATGTCTGTTTTTCAGCTTGAGCTCTTTCTGAGGTTTTTTGATGCATTGCAAAAATATATTATTGTTATTATAGTTTTCATATATATTATTATCTTTTATTACTAGTAATATTACACAAAGTGTTAAATTCAGTTGGTTCGTGTGAATCAGTTTACTTTAAAAGTGAACTGAACTGAAAGGTCTTATTCTCACCAGCAAGATTATCTCCGTCCTTACTTTCCTGGTTGTACTGAACAGATAAAGCAGCTGCTGGATTAGAGATTTCCCCCGTGTCCTCCAGCTTCTCCAGCTTTACCCTTAATGTGGGTGTTAATGAGAATCCAATGAAGGAGCAGGAGTTCAGGAGGTGAGCTTTCGCGTTTTCCTCTCTTTCTTTTCTTCTTTGTGGGCTGTTTCTGGGTTCGGCTGGTCGGAGTGCAGTAGGCCTGAAGCCAGCGATTGACAGTAATGCACAGGGACAGCTGAAAATCCGCAGACAGGTCAGAAAGAGAGAGAGAGAGAGAAAGAGAGAGAGTAGAAAACAGAAAACTCACCTCAGTTTTATTGATACAGCGCCACTTTCAACCCTTTAATGCACAACCTAGCTCAAAAGTGAGATTTTATTCTCTACATATTTGCACTAAATTAATTTCAACATTCAAGCCTCCAGGAATTTCTCAATTTCCTAATTTTTGATTATCACAAATCCTGATTTCAGTTTTAAAATTTTTGATTTAAAATCAAAAACAAGATTTTTAATAAATAGATTTACCACAGATACACTCAGCAGTACTACAGTAACATAGAGATACTCAGCAGTACATACAGTAACATAGAGACACTCAGCAGTACATACAGTAACATAGAGATACTCAGCAGTACATAAAGTAACACAGACACTCAGTAGTACATACAGTAACATAGACAGTCAGCAGTACATACAGTAACATAGACACTCAGCAGTACATACAGTAACATAGATAATCAGCAGTACATACAGTAACAGACACTCAGTAGTACATACAGTAACATAGACACTCAACAGTACATACAGTAACATAGCGATACTCAGCAGTACATACAGTAACATAGAGACACTCAGCAGTACATACAGTAACATAGACACTCAGTAGTACATACAGTAACATAGAGATACTCAGCAGTACATACAGTAACATAGACACTCAACAGTACATACAGTAACATAGACACTCAGCAGTACATACAGTAACATAGAGATACTCAGCAGTACATACAGTAACATAGACACTCAACAGTACATACAGTAACATAGAGATACTCAGCAGTACATACAGTAACATAGACACTCAGCAGTACATACAGTAACATAGAGATACTCAGCAGTACATACAGTAACATAGACACTCAGTAGTACATACAGTAACATAGAGATACTCAGCAGTACATACAGTAACATAGACAGTCAGCAGTACATACAGTAACATAGACACTCAGCAGTACATACAGTAACATAGAGATACTCAGCAGTACATACAGTAACATAGACACTCAACAGTACATACAGTAACATAGAGATACTCAGCAGTACATACAGTAACATAGACACTCAACAGTACATACAGTAACATAGACACTCAGCAGTACATACAGTAACATAGAGATACTCAGCAGTACATACAGTAACATAGACACTCAGAGTACATACAGTAACATAGAGATACTCAGCAGTACATACAGTAACATAGACACTCAGCAGTACATACAGTAACATAGAGATACTCAGCAGTACATACAGTAACATAGACACTCAGCAGTACATACAGTAACATAGAGATACTCAGCAGTACATACAGTAACATAGACACTCAACAGTACATACAGTAACATAGACACTCAGCAGTACATACAGTAATATAGAGATACCCAGCAGTACATACAGTAACATAGACACTCAACAGTACATACAGTAACATAGAGATACTCAGCAGTACATACAGTAATATAGACACTCAGCAGTACATACAGTAACATAGACACTCAACAGTACATACAGTAACATAGACACTCAGCAGTACATACAGTAATATAGAGATACTCAGCAGTACATACAGTAACATAGACACTCAACAGTACATACAGTAACATAGAGATACTCAGCAGTACATACAGTAACATAGACACTCAGCAGTACATACAGTAACATAGAGATACTCAGCAGTACATACAGTAACATAGACACTCAGCAGTACATACAGTAACATAAAGATACTCAGCAGTACATACAGTAACATAGACACTCAGCAGTACATACAGTAACATAGACACTCAGCAGTACATACAGTAACATAGAGATACTCAGCAGTACAAACAGTAACATAGACACTCAGCAGTACATACAGTAACATAGAGATACTCAGCAGTACATACATACTCACATAATACAGACAGTACATACAGTAACTAGAGACACTCAGCAGTACATACAGTAACATAGAGACACTCAGCAGTACATACAGTAACATAGAGACACTCAGCAGTACATACAGTAACATAGAGATACTCAGCAGTACATACAGTAACATAGACACTCAGCAGTACATACAGTAACATAGAGATACTCAGCAGTACATACAGTAACATAGACACTCAACAGTACATACAGTAACATAGAGATACTCAGCAGTACATACAGTAACATAGAGATACTCAGCAGTACATACAGTAACATAGAGATACTCACCAGTACATACAGTAACATAGAGATACTCAGCAGTACATACAGTAACATAGAGACACTCAGCAGTACATACAGTAACATAGAGATACTCAGCAGTACATACAGTAACATAGAGATACTCAGCAGTACATACAGTAACATAGAGATACTCAGCAGTACATACAGTAACATAGAGATACTCAGCAGTACATACAGTAACATAGAGACACTCAGCAGTACATACAGTAACATAGAGATACTCAGCAGTACATACAGTAACATAGAGATACTCAGCAGTACATACAGTAACATAGAGATACTCAGCAGTACATACTGGTTTTACCATCATTCCTTTATTAAAGGAGTAAATAGATAGATCTGTTGAGTTACTGTTTAATGAAGGAGGGAGCTCCGTCAGTTCACCCTGGACAGTGTCCGGCTCTCCTGGACTGGCTCAGTGTTCTTATTCATTCGGAAGTCTGCGCTGGAGCTGCACTCGTTTGTTTTTACTTTTTTATTTCTTCTTTTGCGCATGCAGTCCAGGAATGTGCAGGAATGCTGCTGCTAACGCTACCACACCTGCTCTCAGTCGTCGTCCAAACTTGAGAAAAACAACTGCAGGCTATAGTCTCTCTCTCTCTCTCTCTCTCTCTCTCTCCCCTCTTCCCCCACACTCTCCCCTCTTCCCCCCACACTCTCCCCTCTTCTCCCTCTCTCTTTCTTTCTCTCTCTCTCTCTCTCTCTCCCCTCTTCCCCCCACACTCTCCCCTCTTCTCCCTCTCTCTTTCTTTCTCTCTCTCTTCTCCCCTCTCCTCTCCCTCCACACTCTCCCTCTTCTCCTCTCTCTTTCTTTCCCTCTCTTTCTCCCTCTCTCTCCTCTTCCCCCCACATCACACTCTCTCCTCTTCTCCCTCTCTCTTTTTCTCTCTCCTCTTCCCCCCACACTCTCTCCTCTCTCTCCCTCTCTCTTTTTCTCTCTCCTCTTCCCCCCACACTCTCTCCTCTTCTCCCTCTCTCTTTTTCTCTCTCCACTTCTCCCCACTCTGTCTCCTCTTCCCCCCACTCTGTCTCCTCTTCTCCTCTCTTCTTTCTTTCTTTCTTTTCTTTCTTCTCACTCTCTTTCTCTCTTACTCTTTTTCTTTCTCTCTCCTCTTCCACCCCCTCTTCCTCTTTTTCTCTCTCTCTTGTTTCCTTATCTCTCTTTAATTCTCCACTCTCTCTCTCCTTGTTTATGTCTCTTTCCCTCTCTCTCTCTTTCTTACTCTCTTTCCTTCTCTCTCTCTTTCTTTCACTCTCCCTGTCTCTCCTTCTCTCTCTGTCTCTATCTCTATATTACTATCTCTCGCTTTCTTACTCTCTCTTTTCTCTCTCCCCCTCTCTCTCTTCCCCTCACTTGTTCTGTCTCTTCGTCCTTAGTCTCTTCTCTCTCTGTCTGTCTCTTGTTCGCTCTCTCTCCCTCTCTCTATCTCTCTCTTTTTCTCTCTCTGTCTCTCTCTCTCTTTCTCTCCCTCTCCCTCTCTTTCTTCCCTCTCTCTCCCTATCTCTCTCTCTGTATCTCTCTATATTTCTCTCCCTCCCTCCTTCTCTCTCTCTCTCCCCATCTCTCACTCTCTCTCTTTCTCTCCCCCTCTCTCTCTGTATCTCTCTCTGTATTTCTCTCTGTATCTCTCTCTATCTCTCTCCCTCCTTCCTTCTCTCTCTCTCCCCATCTCTCTCTCTCTCTCTCTCTCTCTTTCTCTCTCTCTATCTCTGTCTCTCTCCTCTTTCTCTCTCTCTCTCCCTCTCTCTCCTCTCTCTCCTCTTTTCTCTCTCTCTCCTCTTTCTCTCTCTCTCTCCCTCTTTTTCTCTCTCTCTCTTTCTCTCTCTCTGTCTCTCTCTCTCTTTCTCTCTCTCTCTCCCTCTTTCTCTCTCTCTCTCCCTCTTTTCCTCTCTCTCTCTTTCTCTCTCTCTCTCTCTCTCTCTCTCCCTCTTTCTCTTTCTCTCTCCCTCTTTCTCTCTCTCTGTCTCTTTTCTCTCTCTCTCTTTCTCTCTCTGTCTCTCTCTCTTTCTCTCTCTCTGTCTCTCTCTCTCTCTCTCTCTTTCTCTCTCTCTGTCTCTCTCTCTTTCTCTCTCTCTTTCTCTCTCTCTGTCTCTCTCTCTTTCTCTCTCTCTGTCTCTCTCTCTCTCTCTCTCTTTCTCTCTCTCTCTCTCTCTCTCTCGCTCTCTCTCTCTCTCTGTACACACTGTAATAGTTTTTGTGTTTGGGTGGTGTGAGTGCAGTAGGACTCTCTGATGTGTTTCAGTGACGTATGGAATGTATGAGAGTACACAGAGATTAGCTGGTACGGGTTTTAGTGGGTGTTGTCCGTGGAGGGTTTATATTTTATTTATTTTTATCGCTGTAGGGATGTAAATCTATGTTTCACCATACGGTGCTGCAGTGAGCTGCACGTGACTGCAGCAGTGTTTGTGGAAGTCCACTGGGTGAAGGTGGAGTTTGGAGGCTGCAGTAGTTTTCCTGGGGAAGGAGGAACGTTTCAGCTACAGCAGTGTTTGTGTTTGGTTTCAGCTCTGGAGGAGTTTCTCTGAGGAAGGTTGTTGGTCCGGTATGGAAAACTGTGATGATGTTCTCATTTTAAATTAGAATCAATATCGTAACAGAGTACTGCTGATTTTAACTGCTGAGAAAAGTTGATGAAGTGTCGTTGAAAGTTGCTCCGGTTCACTTGTTGAACATGTTGTTACTCTATTACATAGTTATTATTATTATTATATTATGTAATAGTTATTATGTTATGAAATCTGATTTCTTATGCAGGTATACAGTGAAGTGAAATATTCTTTGTAGCTTGTCTGAAACTGTTCCCTACTCACTATATAGTGCACTACTTTGTAGCTTGTCTGAAACTGTTCCCTACTCACTATATAGTGCACTACTTTGTAGCTTGTCTGAAACTGTTCCCTACTCACTATATAGTGCACTACTTTGTAGCTTGTCTGAAACTGTTCCCTACTCACTATATAGTGCACAATTATGTGGCATGTCCAAAACTTTACCCTACTCACTATATAGTGCAAAACTCGCTACTTACTATATAGTGCGCAATTTTATGGCATGCCTAAAACTGTTGTCTACTCACTATATAGTGCAAAACGGTATCCCACTGACTATATAGTGCACTACTTTGTAGCTTGACTGAAACTGTTCCCTACTCACTATATAGTGCACTATTTTGTGGCCCTTCTGAAACTGTGTCCAACTCACTATATAGTGCACTCAGTATACTCAGTAGTAAATCAGTAGGTGAGCGTGGCTAGTATGTCTGAATACTCAGTAGTAAATCAGTAGGTGAGCGTGGCTAGTATGTCTGAATACTCAGTAGTAAATCAGTAGGCGAGCGTGGCTAGTATGTCTGAATACTCAGTAGTAAATCAGTAGGCGAGCGTGGCTAGTATGTCTGAATACTCAGTAGTAAATCAGTAGGTGAGCGTGGCTAGCATGTCTGAATACTCAGTAGTAAATCAGTAGGCGAGCGTGGCTAGTATGTCTGAATACTCAGTAGTAAATCAGTAGGCGAGCGTGGCTAGTATGTCTGAATACTCAGTAGTAAATCAGTAGGCGAGCGTGGCTAGTATGTCTGAATACTCAGTAGTAAATCAGTAGGTGAGCGTGGCTAGCATGTCTGAATACTCAGTAGTGAAATCAGTAGCTTAGCGCGGCTAGTATGTCTGAATACTCTGTAGTAAATCAGTAGGCGAGCGTGGCTAGTATGTCTGAATACTCAGTAGTGAAATCAGTAGGCGAGCGTGGCTGGTATGTCTGAATACTCAGTAGTGAAATCAGTAGGTGAGCGTGGCTAGCATGTCTGAATACTCAGTAGTGAAATCAGTAGCTTAGCGCGGCTAGTATGTCTGAATACTCTGTAGTGAATCAGTAGGCGAGCGCGGCTAGTATGTCTGAATACTCAGTAGTGAAATCAGTAGGCGAGCGCGGCTAGTATGTCTGAATACTCAGTAGTGAAATCAGTAGGCGAGCGCGGCTAGTATGTCTGAATACTCAGTAGTGAAATCAGTAGGCGAGCGTGGCTAGCATGTCTGAATACTCAGTAGTGAAATCAGTAGGTTAGCGCGGCTAGTATGTCTGAATACTCAGTAGTAAATCAGTAGGTGAGCGTGGCTAGTATGTCTGAATACTCAGTAGTAAATCAGTAGTCGAGCGCGGCTAGTATGTCTGAATACTCAGTAGTAAATCAGTAGTCGAGCGCGGCTAGTATGTCTGAATACTCAGTAGTGAAATCAGTAGGCGAGCGTGGCTAGTATGTCTGAATACTCAGTAGTAAATCAGTAGGCGAGCGCGGCTAGTATGTCTGAATACTCAGTAGTAAATCAGTAGGCGAGTGTGGCTAGTATGTCTGAATACTCAGTAATAAATCAGTAGGTGAGCACGGCTAGTATGTCTGAATACTCAGTAGTGAAATCAGTAGGCGAGCGCGGCTAGTATGTCTGAATACTCAGTAGTAAATCAGTAGGCGAGCGCGGCTAGTATGTCTGAATACTCAGTAGTAAATCAGTAGGCGAGCGCGGCTAGTATGTCTGAATACTCAGTAGTGAAATCAGTAGGCGAGCGCGGCTAGTATGTCTGAATACTCAGTAGTGAAATCAGTAGGCGAGTGCGGCTAGTATGTCTGAATACTCAGTAGTGAAATCAGTAGGTGAGTGTGGCTAGCATGTCTGAATACTCAGTAGTAAATCAGTAGGCGAGTGCGGCTAGTATGTCTGAATACTCAGTAGTGAAATCAGTAGGTGAGTGTTGCTAGTATGTCTGAACACTCAGTAGTAAATCAGTAGGCGAGCGCGGCTAGTATGTCTGAATACTTAGTCACAGGACGCTGGCAATATGGTGGACGTAGTGCATCCGAGCTTGTGTGGCTACTAAAACTATCCTACTGAAATTTTCTACTAGTCTGCCGCTCGAGCAGCACGTTCTGACTCTAATCTAGTACCTACTGACTAGTAGACGATTTCAGATGCACCCATGGTGTGTCCAAGAGAAAAGCAACCCCATGTCATAATACTGCCACCACCATGCTTCACTGTGTACAGTGTATAGTGTGTTCTTGGGATCATGACCAGCCCCTGTGTCAGACTAGAGTACGTTGTTAGAATTAGTCTAAATGGTCATGTGGAAATTAGAGATGGGCTTCATTCTCAGCAGGTCTGCGCTGGGTCACAGAGATAATTAAGCTGCGTAATGCTCTCTAATTGTCTAACAGTTGTTCCTGCTGATTTCAAGTCATGGTGTAATTTTTTTTAAAGACTGCTCGCTTCTGTCTTATCTGGCCAGGCACACCTGTCTGCATGCAGCTGTGGTTTCAAGAACTTACTATTTGCATATTATGGACCACGTGTACTGACAGGATGTTTAATGTATTTGCTAAAAGTCTGCAAAGTTCTCGTTTTGTCTGTCGTTGAATAATATTGCCTCTGAGAACGTTAACTCCTTCACCTTTAATGCTGATTATTAGGTGATTCTGAGAGATGTTAAGGTCTGTTTGCAGAGGAACTTGATATAAGCTCAGCCAACATGTCCATGTGGGCCCCATATAGGTTTTATCTGGGTCGTATGGTTTTTACATTGGCTCGTAGTGGCTTTTTGATTGGTGATGCATGGACCCTGGTTGTGTTATAACTTTGGGCCCCAGTTGAGCTACAACTATACAACTTTAAGTTACAACACAACTGAGGCCCAAAGTTAGGCTTCCACTGGTGGCCCAGCTGGGTTACAGTTGTGGAACCAATTAGTCTACAGGTGTCGGCCCCAGCTGGGTTACCTTAGTGGGGTCCACTTACACTGCCTCTGTGGGATCCAGTTAAGTTGTGGGCACCGTTAAGGTCACTGCCATGCCAGTTAGGCTACATTTATGGTCCAGCATAGTTACAGTTGTATTTGTTTTGACTGCGAGGCCAATGGGTGATTGTTTATTGATCACATGGGCCCCAATTGCAGCCCACATTGGCCCCATTAGTGGACCACTTGGGCAAAAACACACAACGGGCCCATATGGAGCCAGTAGACCCCTGGTCTAAACCTTCATTCGTTCGTTCATTCATTCATTCATTCATTCATCTACCCATTTTGTCTGTTGAATAATATTCCCTCTGAGAACGTTAGGAACTCCTTCACCTTTAATGCTAGTTATTATGTGAATCTGAGAGATGTTAAGGTCTATTTGCACAGGAACTTGATATAAGCCCAATGAACATGCCCATGTGGGCCCCATATAGGTTTTACCTGGGTCGTATGGTTTTTACGTGGGCTCTTAGTGGCTTTTTGATTGGTGATGCATGGACCCTGGCTGTGTTATAACTTTGGGTCCCAGTTGGGCTACAACTATACAACTTTAAGTTACAACCCAACTGAGGCCCAAAGCTGGGTTACAGTTGTGGAACCAATTAGTCTACAGGTGTTGGCCCCAGGCTGGGTTACCTTAGTGGGGTCCACTTACACTGCCTCTGTGGGATCCAGTTAAGTTGTGGGCACCGTTAAGGTCACTGCCATGCCAGTTAGGCTACATTTATGGTCCAGCGTAGTTACAGTTGTATTTGTTTTGACTGCGAGGCCAATGGGTGATTGTTTATTGATTCACATGGGCCCCCACTTGCAGCCCACATTGGCCCCATTAGTGGACCACTTGGGCAAAAAACACACAATGGGCCCATATGGAGCCAGTAGACCCCTGGTCTAAACCTTCATTCGTTCATTCATTCATTCATCTACCCATTTTGTCTGTTGAATAATATCCCTCTGAGAACGTTAGGAACTCCTTCACCTTTAATGCTAGTTATTATGTGAATCTGAGAGATGTTAAGGTCTATTTGCACATGAACTTGATTTAAGCCCAACGAACATGCCCATGTGGGCCCATATAGGTTTTACCTGGGTCGTATGGTTTTTATGTGGGCTCTTAGTGCTTTTTGATTGTGATGCATGGACCCTGGCTGTGTTATAACTTTGGGTCCCAGTTGGGCTACAACTATACAACTTTAAGTTACAACCCAACTGAGGCCCAAAGCTGGGTTACAGTTGTGGAACCAATTAGTCTACAGGTGTTGGCCCCAGCTGGGTTACCTTAGTGGGGTCCACTTACACTGCCTCTGTGGGATCCAGTTAAGTTGTGGGCACCGTTAAGGTCACTGCCATGCCAGTTAGGCTACATTTATGGTCCAGCGTAGTTACAGTTGTATTTGTTTTGACTGCGAGGCCAATGGGTGATTGTTTATTGATCACATGGGCCCCACTTGCAGCCCACATTGGCCCCATTAGTGGACCACTTGGGCAAAAACACACAATGGGCCCATATGGAGCCAGTAGACCCCTGGTCTAAACCTTCATTCGTTCATTCATTCATTCATCTACCCATTTTGTCTGTTGAATAATATTCCCTCTGAGAACGTTAGGAACTCCTTCACCTTTAATGCTAGTTATTATGTGAATCTGAGAGATGTTAAGGTCTATTTGCACATGAACTTGATTTAAGCCCAACGAACATGCCCATGTGGGCCCCATATAGGTTTTACCTGGGTCGTATGGTTTTTATGTGGGCTCTTAGTGGCTTTTTGATTGGTGATGCATGGACCCTGGCTGTGTTATAACTTTGGGTCCCAGTTGGGCTATAACTATACAACTTTAAGTTACAACCCAACTGAGGCCCAAAGCTGGGTTACAGTTGTGGGACCAATTAGTCTACAGGTCTTGGCCCCTGGTGGGTTACCTTTGTGGGGCCCAGTTACATTACCTCTGTGGGATCCACTTAAGTTCTGGGTACTATTTAGGTCACTGCCATGCCAGTTAGGCTACATTTGTGGTCCAGCATGGTTACAGTTATTTGTGTTTTGACTGTGAGGCCAATGGGTGATTGTTTATTAATCATATGGGCCCCACCTGCAGCCCACATTGGCCCTATTAGGGGCCCACATGGGCAAAAACACACACAGAGCCCATATGGTGCCAGTAGACCCATGATCTAAACCTTCATTCTTTCATTCATTTATTCATCTACCCACACAAGGATGGGGTGAACATGTAAACCTACCACTGGAAGCTTGGTCGGCCAGGGAATGGAAGCCAAAGCCATTGTTGCTGCCCTCAACAATAATATGAAATTTTATGATTTGATATAAAGTACAGCCTGTCAATCCAGCCAAGGAAAGAATGCATTGTGGATGCAGCATCAATCCCACTATCAACACTAGACCACAGCTAGGGCCATCCTGGCTTGTTACACCACATGTAAGACTGTTGTTTGGTGGAGAAGCTCTAGCAGGATTAGTAAGCTGTGCGTTCACACCAGCAGGTGACAGGTCGCTAATGTTCCTCTCTGGCGGGTGGGCTCGAGGCTGCTCTTGTTGTCACGTGTGGGCGCTTATTCTGTCAAGCTTCTGTCAAGACAGTGTACAAATATTTACTATATACACAGTCAGTCAAATGTCTGGACACACCAGGTTTCTTCTTATCTGTACTATATTAATAGTAATAATATTAGTGAATAAGTGTGAGGAGATCAGAACTATAGAATAGTCGTTATTTCTGGAGCAGAATTAAACATCTGGTTGTGTTTAAAGAATGTTTAGAGGGTCTTTTAGAAATGAGCTCATTTGCTCTGATGCAGGTTTACATACTTTGAACATTCTGACCAGCAGCTTCATGAGGAGCCACATGAGCTGCTTCTCTAACAGGATTGAAGAAGATAGTGTAGATGCTGAGATCTTGTTCTGATAAACAGGTTTGGGGGTTTTATAGCTCTTATAAAAATATACATTCTCATTTTTACATTTAAATACACTCAAATGTTTGTTTTAGTAATATTTTAGTGGTGTAGTGGTTAGTATGGTGGTGTAGTGGTTAGTATGGTGGTGTAGTGGTTAGTACGGTGGTGTAGTGGTTAGTACGGTGGTGTAGTGGTTAGTATGGTGGTGTAGTGGTTAGTACAGTGGTGTAGTGGTTAGTGTGGTGGTGTAGTGGTTAGTACGGTGGTGTAGTGGTTAGTGCGGTGGTGTAGTGGTTAGTGCGGTGGTGTAGTGGATAGTACGGTGGTGTAGTGGTCAGTATGGTGGTGTAGTGGTTAGTACGGTGGTGTAGTGTTAGTACGGTGGTGTAGTGGTTAGTATGGTGGTGTAGTGGTCAGTATGGTGGTGTAGTGGTTAGTACGGTGGTGTAGTGGTTAGTATGGTGGTGTAGTGGTTAGTATGGTGGTGTAGTGGTTAGTATGGTGGTGTAGTGGTCAGTATGTAGTGTAGTGTCAGTATGGTTAGTATGGTGGTGTAGTGGTTAGTACTGTGGTGTAGTGGTTAGTATGGTGGTGTAGTGGTTAGTATGGTGGTGTAGTGGTTAGTGTGGTGGTGTAGTGGTCAGTATGGTGGTGTAGTGGTTAGTATGGTGGTGTAGTGGTAGTATGGTGGTGTAGTGGTTAGTACGGTGGTGTAGTGGTTAGTATGGTGGTGTAGTGGTTAGTACGGTGGTGTAGTGGTTAGTATGGTGGTGTAGTGGTTAGTACGGTGGTGTAGTGGTTAGTATGGTGGTGTAGTACGCTTCCCGAGTGGGTGCCTGAGCTTGGAAGCGCCCCTCAGTACAGTCCTCAGTGTTCCAACACACACACACACCCCTGAAACATCTTGCCTGTCCAGGAAAATCAAATCTGTGTTAATCAGCGTGAGTGGCAGGTTCAGGTCGGAAGGTTGTGGGAAAAGCCAGGAGGGAAAGTGTGAAGGTGTGGGGGAAACAAAAGCCCCTGCTAGGCATTGTGGGTCAGGAGGCGAGCGACACTTGTGTGAGTGGTGGGCCTGCGGGGCCTGCGGGGCCACCGGCATGAGAGCTGAGCTAATTACAGTGTTTCCTCTAACCCGATGTTCCCATTCCCACCAGCGTTGAAGCTCATCCCTCCTAAGCGAGGCTGAAAGAAAGGGTCTCGCAGAACACCAACAATGCCTTCACCGTCTAACAGCTGTAATAACATGCGTATGACAGTTTGAGCTCCGGCTGATTCTTTCTCGGGTTGGGAATTCTCCTCCGTCCTCCGTTTCAGAGAGACTGTCCGACTTAAAGGGGAATATTTTAAACTTCCTGAATAATTCAGCGGCTGGAATAGAAGAAGTCAATCAGAGTGGTGTGATGTACAACTCTGACTCCTTCACAGTGCTGGTGAGACGAGCCAGGGGTTGTGACATCACCAGTGTGTTTTCTGAGCTTGTATATCATCACTGTTGTTGTAACTTGTAGCTTTTCCTGCCATCAGAATGAAGAGAGACCAGTTCAGAGTAGAAGCTTTATTCTTGAAGATGGTGTGGAGGCGCTTTTGAGAACGGGGTCTACCCGGGTCTAAATGGTTTCTCCTAGGCCTGCCTCCATGTTCCATCTGACCCATCTCCGGGGGTTGACCAGCTTTCCAGGAGGCTCCTGCCATAAATGATGGGATTTAATAACCATAGACTTCTCACAACCTCTACAGCTTTCAGTGTGCCCAAGCTTTTAACAGAGGCCATAGTTATAATACTATGTGTGTAGTATGTTCAGAACACTGTCCAGTGAATATACATGAATGGTAGCAGTTCATTCTATGAGGAGGTTCTATGATGAGTGGACTAATAGTTCATTCTATGAGGAGGTTCTATGATGAGTGGACTAATAGTTAATTCTATGGGGAGGTTCTATCATGAGTAAACTAATAGGTCATTATATGAGGAGGTTCTATGATGAGTGGACTAATAGTTAATTCTATGAGGAGGTTCTATGATGAGTGGACTAATAGTTAATTCTATGGGGAGGTTCTATCATGAGTAAACTAATAGGTCATTCTATGAGGAGGTTCTATGATGAGTGGACTAATAGTTCATTCTATGAGGAGGTTCTATGATGAGTGGACTAATAGTTAATTCTATGGGGAGGTTCTATCATGAGTAAACTAATAGGTCATTCTATGAGGAGGTTCTATGATGAGTGGACTAATAGTTAATTCTATGAGGAGGTTCTATGATGAGTGGACTAATAGTTAATTCTATGAGGAGGTTCTATGATGAGTGGACTAATAGTTAATTCTATGAAGAGGTTCTATGATGAGTGGACTAATAGTTCTTCTATGAGGAGGTTCTATGATGAGTCGACTAATAGTTCATTCTATGAAGAGGTTCGATTATGAGTGGACTAATAGTTCATTCTATGAGGAGGTTCTATGATGAGTCGACTAATAGTTCATTCTATGAAGAGGTTCTATGATGAGTGGACTAATAGTTCATTCTATGAGGAGGTTCTATGATGAGTCGACTAATAGTTCATTCTATGAAGAGGTTCGATTATGAGTGGACTAATAGTTCATTCTATGAGGAGGTTCTATGATAAGTGGACTAATAGTTCATTCTATGAGGAGGTTCTATGATGAGTGGACTAATATTTCATTCTATGAGGAGGTTCTATGATGAGTGGACTAATAGTTTATACTATGAGGAGGTTCTATGATGAGTGGACTAATAGTTAATTCTATGAGGAGGTTCTATGATGAGTGGACTAATAGTTCATTCTATGAAGAGATTCGATTATGAGTGGACTAATATTTCATTTTATGAGGAGGTTCTATGATGAGTGGACTAATAGTTCATTCTATGAAGAGGTTCGATTATGAGTGGACTAATATTTCATTCTCTGAGGAGGTTCTATGATGAGTCGACTAATAGTTCATTCTATGAAGAGGTTCTATGAAGAGTGGACTAATAGTTCATTCTATGAGGAGGTTCTATGATGAGTGGGCTAATAGTTAATTCTATGAGAAGGTTTTATCATGAGTGGATTATATTGTTCATTTTATGAGGAGGTTCTGTCATAAGTGGATTATATAAGGTTCATACTATGAGTAGGTGCTATCATGAGTCAATTCTATGAGAATGTTCTATGATGAAAGGACTAGTAGTTAATTCTATGAGGAGGTTCTATGAGTGGACTAATAGTTCATTCTATGAAGAGGTTCTATCATGAGTAAACTAATAGTTCATATTATGAGGAGGTTCTATGATGAGTGGACTATATAGTCCATTTTATGAGGAGGTTCTATCATGAGTGGATTATATATGGTTCATACTATGAGGAGGTTCTATGATGAGTGGACCAATAGAAATGCTCCAAAATCTTTTGGATAAAATTCTGGTTCCATTGACTTGCACTGAAAGTGAAGCAGGTGTTCCTCCTCTCCCTGTAAAGTTGCTACTTTGGTGATAGAACATAAATATAGATGATAATTCTGAAAAGACGTCTCAACCATTTAATTATGCAGGAAGTTCCTCATAACACAGTTTGAGCTAATTATACAGCACCGCACAGCATTACACTCACTAAACACTTCATTACACCCACCTCCTCATATCTCCACCCACTGTCCACTGTATCACCTCCACTGACCATACAGGACCTCCACCCACTGTCCACTGTATCAGCTCCACTGACCATACAGGACCTCCACTCACTGTCCACTGTATCAGCTCCACTGACCATACAGGACCTCCACTCACTGTCCACTGTATCAGCTCCACTGACCAAACATGACCTCCACTCACTGTCCACTGTATCAGCTCCACTGACCATACAGGACCTCCACTCACTGTCCACTGTATCAGCTCCACTGACCATACAGGATCTCCACTTACAGACTGTAGTTCATCTGATTCTCTGTAACCCTAACCCTGTCTGGATAGTTTTGGTTGGTGGACAATTCTCAGTCCAGCAGTGACCCTGAGGAGGTGTTTGAACATTCCAGCAGCAGCAGCACTGCTGTGTCTGATCCACTCACACCAGCACAACACACACTAACTGACACACCACCATCACGTCGCTGGTGGGGATGGGAAGATCAGGTTAGATGAAACACTGTTATAAGTTCAGTTCTCATGCCGATGGCCCTGCAGGCCCACCACTCCCACAATGCCTAGCAGGGGCTGGACTGAGAATCGTCCACCAACCAAAACTATCCGGACAGCAGTGTCCTGTGGGCGGCGTCCTGTGTCCACTGATGAAGAACTAGAGGAACACAAACTGTGCAGCAGCAGATGAGCTACTGTCTCTGACTTTACATCTACAAGGTGGACCAGCAAGTAGTAGGAGTGTCTAATAGAGTGGACAGTGAGTGGACACAGTGTTTAAACACTCCAGCAGCACTGCTGTGTCTGATCCACTCACACCAGCACAACACACACACACACTAATACACCACCACCATGTCAGTGTGACTGCAGTGCTGAGAATGATCCACCTCCCTAATAGTATCTGCTCTGTGGTGGTCCTGTGGGGGTCCTGATCATTAAAGAACAGAGTAATAAGGTATACAGAGAATCAGATGAACTACAGTCTGGAGATAATGATAATTACTGTCTTGTTCTGGTCGTAACTAAACAGTCACACCGTCTGTGCCGGAGACGCAGCACCAGGCGAAGAGACGGATTACAGCCTCGCCGGCGGAGTTCAGGGGCTGCAGAGCGAGAGATGAATATTGTGTTTGAGACCTAGAGGAGGAGAGCGGATCGTTTATCTGCCACTAATGTCCTCCACTGTCGGACTCGTTCACTATCGCTGATAATAATCTGCCTTCTGCTGATCTGCTTCAGAGATTGTTAGATGGGGCTGTTCGCGGCGGAGAACACGACACAGATAGCGCTCGTGCTCGGCTCGAACACCAGAACAGTTTATTTTTAGGAGGAGAACGTGGAGGGCTTTATCAGAGGGCTCGAGGGCCACATCACGCCCAGCCCCACCACCTGAGTGGCCTCAGGAGCTGCAGTTAGCACCAGTCGTACCGAGAGCGTGCTGTAGTTTTCATGAGTCCTGGTTCCTTCATGTTCATGTGTTTACATTTGGAAGAACGTGTTCTTATATTTTGATTTATTATTGTTTTGCACATGGCAGGTGGAGAAAGTGTGTAGAAACAATGAATCCGTATTTTATTATTATTAATATTTATTTATTTATTTATTTAGCCAGGTCATTATTTAGACATGAACAAACATTTAAAGGCTGAGCACCACTTATTTCTCATTGTTTCAGATACTGAATATACGGGTGATTCTTCAATTGTGGGCTCTTTTGCCACTTTTAGTTTTATAAAGTAATGCATTTCACTTGAATTTCATTATAAAATCACACTGTTCGACTTAATTCTATTTAATTTCTACATAATTTAAAAGATACTGAAGGTGAAATAAAAAAAAACTCATTACCATCAACAAACATCATTACCATCTCAACAGGTTATGTTTTAAGAAAAAAGTTAGCTAGGCCATGGATTTGCTAAAGCTAGTTAACAGCTAATACAATAATAAAAAATAAATAAATAAATAATGTGTAAATGTAATGTTTAGTTGTAAATGAATAAATAAATAATGTGTAAATGTAATGTTTAGTTATAAATAAATAAATAAAGTGTAAATGTAATATTTAGTTGTAAATAAATAAATAAATAATGTGTAAATATAATGTTTAGTTATAAATAAATAAATAAATAAATAAATAAATAAATAAATAAATAAATAAATAAATAAAGAAAGTGTAAATGTAATGTTTAGTTATAAATAAATAAATAAATAAATAAATAAATAAATAAATAATGTGTAAATGTAATGTTTAGTTGTAAATAAATAAATAAATAATGTGTAAATGTAATGTTTAGTTGTAAATAAATAAATAAATAATGTGTAAATGTAAAGTTTAATTGTAAAGTACTGCCATACTGGTGTAAACGGTAATGACTCTGAATAAATGTACTTTATGATCAGGAGCAATACACCATTCAGTTACTCCCATTTACACACATTAACATCTCACTCCTCACTCATGGCTGACATGTGCTCCCTTGTGAGTCTTTGTTTCCATGGTTACAACATAAACAAGTGCTACCTTCAAATAGTTCCCTGCAGAAGTCATACACTGTTGCGGTAATGATGATAATGTTGGGGATGATGATATATTGCTAAGAAATATGCATAGATACAAATATGAAAGTAAACAGTACATTTAGTTTCTTTTTCAATTTTTTATGAAACTCATATTGTGATCTTTTTAAAAAATTGATCACTTTTTAGTATTTTATTGGGCCCAGAAGTTTTAAAGTCTGGGTTGGGGACATGGCCAAAGTAGCAAAAATATTGATGTTTAAATCATTATAAAAATGGAAATCATAATTATTTTGGTGATGAAAGGAATGATCTTTTTAATACCTAAAATGTTTGTTTTGTATTAAAGTAATTTTAACACAAATTTATAACCTAGGGACGTATAAATTCCCCTAATTGAAGAATCACCCTTATGAATACATGACTTATAATGAAATTCGCTGCTTAATTTGCTTTAAAATAGACCCACTGGTCAGCACTGTCTCCTCACAGTAAGATGATCTGGGTTGGATGCTTGAGTGGGTTCCTCCGGGTACTCCGGTTTCCTCCCACAGTCCAAACACATGCATGTTAGGATCCTCACTGCCCGTAGGTGTGAGTGTGTGTGTGAGTGTGTGTTGGCCATGTGATGGACTGGCGACCTGTCCATGGTGTACACTGCCTTCGCCCAGTGGTACTGGGATTGGCTATATATTATAGAGTCAGATACGGACATTATTAGTTTATCTTAAGATCCTTCCTAAATGTTTTCATTGGAAGCCCTTAAAAAAAGAAGTTTATTCAAGTGTACCATTAGTTACTTCTTTTAAACTAAAAGGAAGTGAGTATACTTTCAGTTTACTTTTTATGTACTTCTCAGTGATATACTAAACACAGATATACTTAAGTATGCTGGGGTTATACTGACAAGTATAGAACAGTCTAAGTATATTTGGCCTTTACTAGTACTTAATCTTTTGATTGAGATAGTAGAAGTAAGTATTCTTGCTCTGCACAGAAACACATTCAGTACAATATTTATTCAAAATTGATTTATAAAGATTTGTTTCTTAATCTGAGTGTGTCTTGTTTATTTTACGTGTGTCCACTGGTGAGTAAGTAAACGTTGTTAAGTTCTATTTTAAGTAGAAACAAAACCCTTAAACCTCGTCATATACTTTAAAGTACAACAATAGTATAAGCAGTAAATTATGAGTATTATGTTACGTTTATTTAAAGAAAACTTACAAGCTAGTAAACTAACAGTTAAGATTACTTTTAGTGTAGTTACAGTACAAAAGATGTAAACTAGTTGTATACTTGGTTTACTACTCTTACACTTAGAGTGTACCTAAAAGTATAGGGCAGTCGTGGCCTGAAGGATTGGGATCCGGTCTTGTGAGCGGAAGGTTGCCGGTTCGATCCCCGGGATCCCCCAGGCCACAACGGGGGTGCCCTTGAGCAAGGCACCTAACCCCAACTGCTCCCCGGGCGCCGTGGATAGGGCTGCCCACCACTCCGGGCACGTGTGCTCACTAGTGTGTGTGTATGTGGGTGTTTCACTGCACGGATGGGTTAAATGCGGAGGTCAAATTCCGCTGTGTGCAAACACATGTGGCTAATTTGAGTGTCTAAATTCTAAAATTCTAAAATACTTTTAAAAACTAGAAAGTGGGTCCCAAGAAGTATTAAAATAGTACATATACCAGTGTACTACTAGTACAATGAAATTGGTATAGTAACTGCATAAAGTATACTTAATAAAAAGAACTTTAAGTTTACTTATTTTCTGTAAGGAAGGTTTTGCTGAATCCTAAAGTCTCCAAGAAGTGCAGACCTACATGTGTAGCTATAAACAGTATATACAATATAAATGCAATGCATTATGTAAATAAGTATGTAATAACATAGTAATTACATCTTGTGTGTCTGAGTAATTCACTCTGGTAACTGGAGTGTACAGCTAAATGACAGTAATGTCTGCAGACGTCTGAGGGTTAAATCCAGCAGCCGGGCCGCAGCTTGAGCTTCCGCCGGGTAAAACTAGTTTGGCCCAGCGTACAGCCTCAGAAGTGGAGTTTTTGATCTTTCCTCCGCATGTCATTAAGCACATTATGGGTTTGGACCGGCGCTCTCTCTCTCTCTCTCTCTTCAACCAGCGATCAGCCGATGCTCTTCGATGTTTGCAGCGCATCCCTTGCGTCCCTGGTGTGATAATTAATATTCATATTTGTCCAGCGCCTCAAACGCTGCCTTCAGCGTTTATGAAATGATGAAGCTCGTGTATGTGTGGAGCTCCGGAGTTCTGGGGTTTGATTTGGAGGTGAAGCCCTGCTGAGGGACGAGCGCTCGCACATCCGCTCGGAGAGCAGCGCGGCGGAGACGGATCCACACAAAGTGAAGAACCTAAACAAGCTGAAATATTCACCACTGGGAGAGCAGATAAACAGTAATTGAAAGCGCTGGCGATTGCTTATTTATGGAATTTTTTCCCCTTCAGAGCTGTCAGAGGAACAGAGCTGCTTCAACCACAGCAATGTTACCCACACACAATTAACCCATTCATGTCCAGCAGCTGAATTTAGGAACATAAATATATATAGACTGTTTGTTTTATATATGTGTACAAATGTATGTATATTGAAGTAGTTTGTAGACTAAAATATCCTGTGCTAGTTTATAAAAATGTTTTCTGGCGGTGTGTGCGGAGTGTTTATTGTGGTTGTTTATGGACTAATATCTCCTATTCTAGTGTATAACAGTGTTTATTGAGGTTGTTTATGGACTAATATCTCCTATTCTAGTGTATAACAGTGTTTATTGAGGTTGTTTATGGACTAATATCTCCTATTCTAGTGTATAACAGTGTTTATTGAGGTTGTTTATGGACTAATATCTCCTATTCTAGTGTATAACAGTGTTTATTGAGGTTGTTTATGGACTAATATCTCCTATTCTAGTGTATAACAGTGTTTATTTAGGTTGTATATGGACTAATATCTCCTATTCTAGTGTATAACAGTGTTTATTGAGGTTGTATATGGACTAATATCTCCTATTCTAGTGTATAACAGTGTTTATTGAGGTTGTATATGGACTAATATCTCCTATTCTAGTGTATAACAGTGTTTATTGAGGTTGTTTATGGACTAATATCTCCTATTCTAGTGTATAACAGTGTTTATTGAGGTTGTTTATGGACTAATATCTCCTATTCTAGTGTTTAATAGTGTTTATTGTGGTTGTTGATGGACCAATATCTCTTATTCTAGTGCATATCAGTGTTTATTGAGGTTGTTTATAAACTAATATCTTCTATTCTTGTGTATATGTTTGTTTATTGAGATTGATGACGGACTAATATCTCCTATTCTGTATAGGAGTGTTTATCAAGGATGTTTATGGACTAATATTATTTGTTCTAGTGTATATGAGTGTTTATTGAGGGTGTTTATGGACTAATATCTCCTATTCTAGTGTATATGAGTGTTTATTGAAGGTGTTTTTGGTCTAATATCTCCTATTCTCGTGTTTATGATTGTTTATTGAGTATGTTTATGGACTAATATCTTCTATTCTAGTGTATATGGGTGTTTATTGAAGGTATTTTTGGTCTAATATCTCCTAGTCTAGTTTTTATGATTGTTTATTGAGGTTGTTTATGGACTTATATCTCCTATTCTAGTGTATATGAGTGTTTATTGAAGGTGTTTATGGACTAATGTCTCCAATTCTAGTGTTTATGATTGTTTATTGAGGTTGTTCATAGTCTAATATCTCATATTCTAGTGTATAAGAGTGTTTATTGAAGGTGTTTATGAACTAATATCTTCTATTCTAGAATAAGAGTAACATAAAAAAGGAATTTAAGAACATGTTTTAATATAAAATTGAAAGCGTAGATGAACAGATGGATGGATAGATGGATGGAAGGATATATAGAAAAAGGAAAGGTCACTATGTCCACCATCATGTATATCTCTCTGTCTCACACACACACACACACACATACAGAGGTTTCTGTGTTAATTAGTGTTCCTGGCGTATCCCCTCATCTCCTCTTTGACCCTTCCAGATAGATTGGCACCAGGAAGCTTCCCGAGAGATCCTGCTTGTCAAAGTCATCAAACTCCGCCCCCTGCTAGAGTAAAAAAAGAATGTGGAAAAGCCAGAAAAGGTGAATAGATAAGAGCAGTACCTAATGCACCACACTGACCACTCCTGACCACCCCTGACCTCTGCTGACCGTCATTATACCTCAGCGGGGGCAAAATCTAAAAAGAAGACCATACGTCTGGTTACACAGATTTCACCAGTAAGAACAGCAGATCTGATTAGAACAGATGTAAATAATCAGACATACAATACAAAGTAACATGAATATGTTATTGTGAGAGAAGTAGACCAGATCTTGATCCAGTTTGAAGAACAAAGTTAGGGTCCAGATTTCTCCTGGACGCCCCAGACATTGTATGAATGTGTTCAGTTCCTTCAGCAGCAAATCTTGATTTAGCTTAATGAAGTACTGAGCAGTCAAAGCAGGTATTAGATGAGAACTGATAATAATACTGGGTTGTATAGGAGAAGCTTGGAAAGGGTTAAATAAACACACACATGGAAAATCACTATTAACTCTATTAATACAGTTAATATTTAATAATAGTGTTGAGTAAATAAAAACTTTTTAAATATAATAATGTCCCTAAGTGAATAAAATGAAGAAAAGAAAATTCTGTATACGTACTATATAGAGAGAGATAGCATTGGATAGATAGATAGATAGATAGATAGATAGATAGATAGATAGATAGATAGATAGATAGATAGAATTGTATAGAGATAGGTAGATATTATTGTTTAGATGTACATAGCATTGTATAGAGATAGATAGATAGATAGATAGATAGATAGATAGATAGATAGATAGAATTGTATAGAGATAGGTAGATATTATTGTTTAGATGTACATAGCATTGTATAGAGATAGATAGATAGATAGATAGATAGATAGATAGATAGATAGATAGATAGATAGATAGATAGAATTGTGTAGGGATAAATAGTATTGTATAGATGTAGAGAAATCATGGTTTTATGTGGACAGAGACGATATACATATATATACATAAATATATATATATATATATATATATATATATATATATATATATATATATATACATTCAGAGTGTGTAAATCTACTGCGTTGCAGGAGTACACAGTCTGCACAGTTGTCAGTATTATGCACACATACATTCGCAGACTTTCTCTACTGCACACACGAGAGCAGCAGCTGGGGTTTACTACAAAACCCACAATCCTTAGGGGCCTCTGTACGGCTGTGTAAACACAAGGCGAGGACTATGATGACTCCTGGCGCAGAAATAGCGCAGCTGTTTACTCCCAAAAACAATAGATGTCGAGCCTGTCGCCGCCGCAGATCCAGCCATATGGCTTCGATATGTGCTTGATTTCTTGATGACTTTACTTGCTAGTTCTCCGTTTTTTAGTTTGGCTGTTGTTCCTCCTCTTTTCGTCTCTTCGTCTCTCCGTCTCTGTGTCATACGCCTCATTTCCAGCGACTGTTTAGACTCGTACGGCTACGTTTCCGCTGCGAAACATTTCCACTTAGTTCTTTAAATTATGAGAAATAATGTGTAAGAATGTGTAAACAGAGGGAGTGGATTGTTCACACATCCTGGCCACTTTATTGGAAACTCCTGAATGAAGATAAAGTAACACAGAAGCCTCAACAGCTGTGTTTAATATGTAAATTAATATGTAATAACATTGAGTGATGTTGAGGTTCTGGACCCTGGGGTGGTCAGTCCATTCAGTGATGTTGAAGTTCTGGACTGTGGGGTGCTCACTCCAATCAGTGATGTTAAGGTTCTGGACTCTGGGGTGGTCACTTCAATCAGTGATGTTGAGATTTTTGACTCTGGGGTGGTCAATCCATTCAGTGATGCTGAGGTTCTGGATTCTGAGATGGTCAATCCATTCGGTGATGCTGAGGTTCTGGACTCTGGGGTGGTCAGTCCATTGAGTGGTGTTGAGGTTCTGGACTCTGACATGGTCAGTCCATTCAGTTATGTTGAGGTTCTGGATTCTGAGATGGTCAATCCATTTAGTGGTGTTGAGGTTCTGGGCTCTTGGGTGGTCAGTCTAATCAGTAATGTTGAGGTTCTGGACTCTGGGCTGGTCAATCCATTGTTCTGAGAATAACAGCAGCTTCTTTGTTTGGTGTATCTGTATCTCCTTTTCTCAGTGAGGAGCTACACATCCTTTCAGACCCACAATGTGGAGTGGTGCTTGATGTTCTCCTCTATCTGAAGGATACAGTACATGATGTTGATATATATATATATATATATATATATATATATATATATATATATATATATATATATATATATATATATATATATATATCCAAACACCCAAACCTGTTTATCAGAACAAGATCTCAGCATCTACACTATCTTCTTCAGTCCTGTTAGAGAAGCAGCTCATGTGGCTCCTCATGAAGCTGCTGGTCAGAATGTTCAAAGTATGTAAACCTGCATCAGAGCAAATGAGCTCATTTCTAAAAGACCCTCTAAACATTCTTTAAACACAACCAGATGTTTAATTCTGCTCCAGGAATAATTCCATACCGACTATTCTATAGTTCTGATCTCCTCACGTATTCACTAATAATATTACTATTACTATAGTACAGATAAAAAGAAACCTGGTTAGGAGTATCCAGGATTTGATTGATATTGATATGGCGTATATATAGAGTTTGAATGAACGTCTTCCAGCACCTTTAAGATTTTGGATTCCAAGTAATTTTCATAGTTTGATAGACAGTCAAATGAGAGTTCTGTATTGTTCAGTAATCCAGTGGGAGCAGAAGATGATGTATAAAGTGTTCGAGACTCAGATTTAGCCAGATGGTTTGATAAATTTAAAACATTCCCTCAGATTTGTGATCCGAGAACAACAGAGAACATATGGACTCAGTAAATTTTGGAAATACAGTCAATAATAGATTAAACCAACACAGTGACACATACAAACCACTTCTCTTTCAGTTTATTGTACTTTTATATTTATTCCAAGCTCTAAAAGGCTTTAGTTTATAAATCGGAGGTTGTCTGAGACTGTTGCGCAGCGCTGTTAGAGGCGGGGGTTTCTAATAAAGTGGCCAGCGTCTGCATCTGTGCTGAAGTGTCAGACTAACTGCAGCCTGGCTCTCCGGGCTGCTGCGCTGGTACCGTAACTGACAGGTCCTTTGCTAATGCTGACAAGTGGTGCCGCCCGCCCGGGGTGTCACATGATCTGTGATGAATGGTGCTGGATGCGGTTGCCGTGGCGATGCAGTCTGCCAGCGTTCTTGACCTTTTCCTTCAGCGGGGTCCTGTGTGAGCGGATTGTGACGCGTAAGCTGAGATTCTTCGTGCCGTGTCCTTGAGCCCAGCGCTGCTATCATCTCCGCTCGCCGAGATGGTAAACACCGTCTTCAGATCCGTCAGCAGGAACAGCAAGGGCACCGCAGCTGTTTATGTGATAACGGCCCACGATAAGGGACTCAGACACAACGGGGGCGAAAGTGAGGTTGGGTAAAAATCGACGTCTCCTCAAACAGTACAAGCTGCACTTCGAACACGGCAACAATAAAAAAAAAAACTTTGTGAGATATCAGGGGCCTTAAAGGGCCCGGACCACCGAGAACGGGGTTTTGCTGGTGGGAAGCCAGATTTAACCTTGTTTTGATGGGGAATGTAAACACCTTTATAGACCATGTATGGAAAATAAGCAGCAGTGACAGCCTGTCCTGAATTCATCATGGTTATGATGTCATTAGAGAAAATATAATAATAACATGGAACACTGGCCCTTTAAACATCAACAGTTCTAGTGACAAAGGTGGCAGTTGTTAACAATTGTAATGATGGACTATATATATATATATATATTATAAATAGTTTTAATAAAGACTTAGCATACACATAGTTTATTCAATTCAATTGATCTGCAAATCTTTTTTTCTGTGATGTCCCAAGAACAGAAATGTTCTTGTTTTAATGGAGTATCTTCTTCCTTAACACAACAATGGACTGACGGGTCTCTAAAGAAAGTTGTTTCTTTCTGGTCAGTGTGAGTCGGTCAGCAAGCCATCAACTGCTGATCTTCAGATACTAAACTAACCTAGAATGTTGTTCCCTTTAATACTCACTTATTAGTAGAATGTTTTTCAGCTGTGATCACAATTGAGCAAGAGTGTCCTAACAACCAATTAGTCCAATAACATCCTTAACTTGGATTGGTGGTCGTACCAGGAGATTTAGACAGAGGGACTGAGAATTGCTGATAATAGAACTATATGTAAAATAAGCCTCTATACAAAAATAGACTTTAATACAAACATTTATATTCTTTAAAAATCATCTGATACACTTACATTAATTGTGAAATAGACAATATTGTTTGTGAATTGCATTAAATTTGCATGAAATGAAATTCTAAAGTGACTTTTGAGCGGCACTGTGTATATATATATATATATATATATATATATGACACAAAAAAAGAATACAAAAAAAATAATAATCATGACAATTTTATTGGTACATACCATCACACAAATATTGGAAAAAAAGATCCTCAGTTGACCTCAGTAGAAAAATAAAAATACAAAAATATAGTTTATTGGACCCTTTAATGTATTTAAAACCACAACAGAACGGACCATTTATACTACTTATGAATAAAAAAATAAAAATTCTGATAAAAATAAAAAAAGCTGATAGCAGATATGAATGAGGTCAGATCAGTTTAGAAGACATATTATGAATGTACAGCCATCAAGTTGGAGTAGGTGGTTTTGTAGAAACCAAGAAGTTATTATTTTTTAATCCAACTGTGTGTGTGTGTGTGTGTGTGTGTGGGTGTGTGGACACTCTTATACATACATGTGGTCAGGATGAGGGACGTGGAGGGGCATGTGAGCCATCCAATCATTGCAGTCGGTCTAGACGTTTCTTCTTCTGTATATGGTCAGAGTGTCTGTTTTGCTGATTGCTGTCAGAATGTCAGGAGTATTTCAGAAAATATAACAAACAGTGTTTTATACTCCGTCTAAGCTTTATCTAAGCTTCTGAACAGAACAGTGGAGGAGAGATCATGGTTGTGAAAGATAACAGCTTTTAAATTATCCAGTGATCCTGATTTCTTTGAAAGGATAGAGTTTTGCTGCTCATTCATCATTTCCTCTGAATTGACAGATATTAATAGACAGTTTGTCCTCCTTTGCTGCAAAAACAGTTTCCACTCTTCTGAGAAGGCTTTATGTGAGATGTTGGAACATTGCTGTGATGATTTCATTGCATTCCGTCACAAGAGCATCAGTGAGGTCAAGTACTGATGTTAAATAATCAGTGCTCCACAGTCCAGTGGTAGGGGGCTTTGGGTCCCTGTACCTTGGCATTGGTCATGGTGACCTTAGATTATTGTATATTGAATTCAGGTGCAGCTGCTGTGCAGTTCTACTGTCAATGTTATACGTTTACTTTAAGGTTGAGTGGTACGGTTTGGGTTACAGGTTTACTTTAAGGTTGAGTGGTACGGTTTGGGTTACAGGTTTATATATATATATATATATATATATGTGTGTGTGTGTGTGTGTGTGTGTGTGTGTGTGTATTGTAATGGTGAAGAGAACCTCTCTATATGAATCAGTTGAAGACGTGTGTTGGCGGCGCGTGCACCTTCACAGCTGGGTTCACTATTAGAGCAGGGCTGAGTGGTACGGTTTGGGTTAAATTAAAGCTCTGCTGCAGGATCTCCTGCTCTGATCCCCTCGCCGCAGTGTGGCGGGTTCCATAATTAAACACATCCTCCTGTGGCCCCGGCCTGGAGAGTGAAATCCATATGACATTCACACTGCTTTACTCTTATTTACTGTCAGATCCACAGCTATAGAGAGAGCTGACATTTTATAGTCCTCAAATAAGAGGCACCCGGAACAGCGCAGACAGACGGGAATCTCATATGTTTATCGAACAAACAGTGAAGGTCTCTGAATGTGTGTGATGGTGTTTAGTACAGTTTTAGGAACAAATTATCTTTACATCACGGTGGCACGCTGGTGTAGTGGTTAGTACGGTGGTGCAGTGGTGAGTATGGTGGTGTAGTGGTTAGTACGGTGGTGTAGTGGTTAGTACGGTGGTGTAGTGGTTAGTATGGTGGTGTAGTGGTTAGTACGGTGGTGTAGTGGTTGGTATGGTGGTGTAGTGGTTAGTACGGTGGTGTAGTGGTTAGTATGGTGGTGTAGTGGTTAGTACGGTGGTGTAGTGGTTAGTACGGTGGTGTAGTGGTCAGTACGGTGGTGTAGTGGTTAGTACGGTGGTGTAGTGGTTAGTACGGTGGTGTAGTGGTCAGTACGGTGGTGTAGTGGTTAGTATGGTGGTGTAGTGGTTAGTACGGTGGTGTAGTGGTTGGTATGGTGGTGTAGTGGTTAGTACGGTGGTGTAGTGGTTAGTATGGTGGTGTAGTGTTTAGTACGGTGGTGTATTGGTTAGTATGGTGGTGTAGTGGTTAGTACGGTGGTGTAGTGGTTAGTATGGTGGTGTAGTGGTTAGTATGGTGGTGTATTGGTTAGTACGTTAGTGTAGTGGTTAGTATGGTGGTGTAGTGGTTACTACTCATTTAACCTACAGCCTCTAAACTGTACTCTTTTAAGGCAGATCCTCAAACACAAATCCACAGAGATACTGACCTGCACTCCTCTATTCATCGTTTATTCATCCCTCGTTCCTCCCAGAGGATCCCATTCATTTTCAGCCAAACCCCAACATCACAGTTTCGTTAAACCTACAGCCTACTGTCTCCAAACACTTATACATTCATAACTATAAAGAGGTTAAGATCTGAATGTGTTGAGAGACGAGTGTGAACAGTGAAGTTGGAGCCCATGTACACAAATATTACTAAAACAAACATTTGAGTGTATTTAAATATAAAAATGAGAATGTATATTTTTATAAGAGCTATAAAACCACCAAACCTGTTTATCAGAACAAGATCTCAGCATCTACACTATCTTCTTCAGTCCTGTTAGAGAAGCAGCTCATGTGGCTCCTCATGAAGCTGCTGGTCAGAATGTTCAAAGTATGTAAACCTGCATCAGAGCAAATGGGCTCATTTCTAAAAGACCCTCTAAACATTCTTTAAACACAACCAGATGTTTAATTCTGCTCCAGGAATAATTCCATACCGACTATTCTATAGTTCTGATCTCCTCACACTTACTCACTAATATTAGTACTATTAATATAGAACAGATAAGAAGAACCTGGGTAGTGACTGATCGTGTTTTGGGATGAAACCTTTGTGCATTGACTTACATTAAAAGTTGAGAATGTTTTTGCCTCCTGCTGTAAAGCTACTGCTACAGGCAGTGATGGTAAGTGTTAGAGTGGGAGTGCGGGGTGTTAATAAAAGCGACAGTTTGCTCTGTAGATGTATAATATGTAAGAGCAGCCAATGGGGACTCGCTCCCGTCTGTATAAAGACAGAGATTAATCAAATGCAGTGAATTTTTATTTTGGTTAATCGTGCACAGGGACCAGCGCTGATGAAAGAGGAGTCGAGAAAGAGAGAGAGAGATTCATGAAGTGTGTGTCGTGAGAGAGAGAGTGCATTGGGTTCTAATGTTTTAAGTAGTTCTCCATTTACCATAGCATCTCTCTCTCTCTCTCTCTCTCTCTCTCTCTCTCTCTTAATGTGGAGGTAATAGGATGGTGTTAATCTTTGTGAAAGATAGAAGAGAAGAATAAAGCCATTTGCGAGGATGAGCCCTTTCTGAAGAAAAGGAACCGAGCGCAGGAGAGCTGGGGTTCAGTCCCGGGCGCTCGTTATTGTCGTTTGGCTATACGTTGTGACCTGCATTGCATAAAAGTGATTACAGATTTACATAATGACTTACACGCTTACGTAATGAACTTCATTTGCATGCTGGATCAGCGGGTTAACGTCTGCACCTTTTCTGTGTGTCTCCGTGTCGTACTTCACTAAAACACTAAAATATAGAGTTCTTTATCATTTCATAATAACAAGACTGTACGTTTAACAATGCGTTCTTATGTAATACAAATTATAATGAAGCTGCAAACAACGACGAAAAGGCTGCACGAGGAAAAGGGGCATTCTAGAACACTCTAGAACACTCTAGAACACTCTAGAACGAACGTGTGCTATAAGGAGTCGTGGTAGTCGTGAGCTGGAGGTCAGTGAATCAGCCTTGTGGACAGAAGGTCCACTGGTTTGATCCCTGAACTGACAGGACACGACTGAAGTGCTCTTGAACAAGACATCTAACCCCCAACTGCCCCCTGGGTACTGTGGATAGGGCTGCTCACCACTCCAGGCAAGTGTGCTCAATGCCCCTAAGGTGTGTGTCCACTAGTGTATGTGTGTATGTGGGTGTTTCACTGCCCTTTAGTGTGTGTGTGTGTGTGGGGGGGTCTTTTACTGCCCCCTAGTGTGTGTGTTCACTAGTGTATGTGTATGTGTCACTGCCCCCTAGTGTGTGCAAGTGTTCACTAGTGTGTGTGTGTGTGTGTGTGTGTATGTGGGTGTTTCACTGTCCTCTAGGGGTGATGTTCACTAGTGTATGTGTAAGTGTCACTGCCCCTAGTGTGTGCAAGTGTTCACTAGTGAGTGTGTGTGTGTGTGTGTATATGTGAGTGTTTCACTGTCCTCTATTGTGTGTGTTCACTAGTGTGTGTGTATGTGGGTGTTTCACTGCCCCTCTAGTGTGTGTGTTCACTAGTGTATGTGTATGTATCACTGCCCCCTAGTGTGTGTGTTCACTAATGTATGTGTATGTATCACTGCCCCCTAGTGTGTGCGTGTACTCACTTGTGTGTGTGTGTGTGTGTATGTATGTGCGTGTTTCACTGCCCACCAGTGTTTGTGTTTACTTGTATGTTCGTGTGAATGTTTCACTATCCCCTAGTCTGTGTGTGTGCTCACTAGTGTGTGTGTATATATGTGGGTGTTTGTGTATGTATCACTGCCCCTATAGTGTGTATGTTCACTAGTGTACGTATATGTGAGTGTATTACTGCCCCCTAGTGTGTGTTCACTAGTGTTTGTGTGTGTTCACTCGTGTATGTATATGAGTGCATCACTGCCCCTAGTGTGTGTGTTCGCTAGTGTACGTATATGTGAGTGTATCACTGCCCCTAGAGTGTGTGTGTGTTCACTAGTGTACGTATATGTAAGTGTATCACTGCCCCCTAGTGTGTGTGTGTGTGGTGGGTGTTTCCTTGCACAGCTGGGTTAAATGTGAAGGTCAAAAGTAGCACATAGTTCTAGAATTTAAACTCTAGCAGGTGTGTATGTTTCACTAAAGCAGTTCACAAGTTTGGGCTGCACGAACATATTAAGAATACATACTAAGCTTATGCGGCCCATGTTTACATACTAAAGCAGGAAGTGAAACAGCTTAGTTCAGGTGTTTAGCAGAGCATCAAAGTTGACCTGCTATGTTTTTCCTTTTATTTAGAGTGTTTGTAGCTTCCTGAGCATCTAGACATTCTGCAAAGTTCTAAAGCCCAAAGTTCACACCAGTCTGAGAAACTCTGATTTAAATTTCAACTGTTTTCTCCATTACAAGGTGACATCATCCCGTATCATGATCCTTGCCACACCCTCACACAGAACATTGAGAGCTAAAACAATAAAAAACCTGACCAAACGTCTGAAATGTCCAGCTTGCAAAGATGTTTCAGTCTACTCACCTGTTAAACCTGAATTTGAAGATCGGACTGAAACTGATACAGCAGAGCCCCAGCTGTGTGTGGGGGTGGAGCTTGTGGCAGGATGCTGCATTGCTGGTTGACCAGCCAGAACAGAGTGGGTGAGCTAACCAATCAGAGCACTCTAGGCTTGTCAAGAGGTGTGGCTTAAAGACACAGAGCATTTTAGACAGGACTTATATATATATATATATATATATATATTTTTTTTTTTTTTTTTTTTTTTGAGGCTTGGCCCAAGTTATTAGGGTGTTGCAGTCCTAATGTTTTTATAATGAGAGTAATTATTAAAACTAGCGATGTACCGATACCCCTTTTTCCTAACCGATACCAATACCGATACCAGCTTTTAGCATATCTGCCCATACAGAGTACCGATACTGATACCAACTCTGACTTAAACGATGATATATGATATATGGCTATAAATCCTGATATTTCTAGTCTTCCACCTTTTATATGTTGTATTTTTTTATGTCTTATCCTGAATAAGATATAGTAATCTTGAAAGAACACCATTTACTGGTTGAGTAGCTGCACATTAAAAAGTTTCAGAGCTATGAAAAAATAAAAATTGCTGCCATTTAGTCAATAAGCTTCATTGCCGACACCGATACTGTGTGTAAGTGCCAGTATTGGTGCCGATACCGGTACAGTATGAGTATCGGTGCAACACTAATCAAAACAATCAAGACTAAGTCTGACTAGGGCAATGATAGTCTAGTCTAGATAGGCAAGTCTAATCTAGCTTACCTCATTCAGCTGAGCAAGGACGTCTGAAGGCTGTAGTTTGGTTAACAAGGAGGTGATGATCAGAGTTGGAGCCAAAGTGAGCAGAAAGGTAGATGCAGGGTTGGTGACCACCGTTATGAGGTAAGGCCACACAGGAAGTCGGAGTGTCCTCGTTGCTGTACACAGCTCAGCTCGTCTCCACTTGTTTCAACGACTTATGAAGGAGAAACAATTAAACAGTGTTCTGCAGAGGGCTTTCAGGCCTAAAGGGTTAGTCATATGTTCATCTGAAGACCATCAAATAGAATGAATGCTAACACTCCCTACACTGTACCATACAGTGGAGAACCTCCATACATCAAGCCGTATTTGATGTGTGTTGGAGGCTTTTGATTGACATCTTAATTATCTTTACAGATATACATTGTCAGGCTGTCAAAACAGAATCAGTGCGAGCAAGATGCTCATTATTATCTCTTCAATGGCGGCAGCTAAATGAACAATAACCACCAGAGAGCTGGTGGGCTTCTGGAATGGAGGACAGGATCACTGATGTTTGAAGTCCCAAAGTCCACTGATTGGGTGATACTGCAGATGAACCTTCTGTTTTGTTTTCAAAATCTTAAAAAAAATACTGTCCACATGTTTCCAGTTACATGGGCTGCTGTCTAGGAAAAGCACCAGAACTGCTTATGTGTTTACTGCCAAACAAATAAGCTCCCATTGCAGATGCTGTAGTCTACAGATTCAGAGTTTCTGGGAATACTCTAACGACTCTAAAGACTAAATATCAGGGTTAGCCATTTGGGTGTCTTAAGCTGAAACGATCAGACCCCCCAATTACTTGTAACCACAACAACTGCATGTCATAATACAGAAATGTGTCTACGCACAAACACAGCTAATTAAAACTAACATTAAAGTCATGCTGTAGCTTTTTAAACCTTCTTAAACTGTAGCTGTGGACAAATACCTACAGGCTGGTCTGATAGTGTAACAAGTGATCGCGTTAGCATTAAGACACAGAATAAACATCTTTAAGAATATGTTATATATTTTGTAGCACTTCAAGACAACCTCGTATGAGCTGATTAAGCCAAACAGAAACCATTACCAGCTAATGTACTTACTTAATTGCTTTTTACTTCTAATGACATAACGCCCAACAGGACTAGTGCAAGGCCAGTGTCTCTCAATCATAAACAAACAAACAGGACATCCGTGTCGTCAAAATCCTAACTGGAATGGACTCCCCTGAACCAGATGACAAGTGGCATATCCCCATGTACCAGTTTTTGGTACAAAAACCACTGAAAACCAGTGTTTTCAGTATCTTTCCATTTGATTTCTTAACTCTTGGTCCACTTGATGTCCCGTCAGACCGAACTAAAGAAATCTGTGCTTGTTATGCTGACCTCACACCAAACGATTTGTCAAGCAGACAAATTTCTAGTGTCGGAATAAAATCATGAGTCCTGCTGGAGTTGAGTCGCGCTTAAGTCATCTCGATGGTTTAGTGTAAGGTGGTCTAGACTGCAGGTTTAAGCCCGTCTATTTCTCGTCCGAGCGTTTCGATAAAATCAACCGTGTTAGATATTATCATAAGTCTAAAGTCTTGGCTCACGCAAATAGTCACATAAACATTGCTGACAACCAATAGGAGAGCTCCGTTCACCACCACATGGAAAAGCCGCAAGGAGCGCACCCCCGTGTGCAGCTCCTCCAACAGGGTTCAGTCCGGCGAGGGCTCAGAAACTGTGGTTCTCCTGGACTGTACAAAAGGAGGAGAAACTGGTGGAGCTGTGGAGTGAGCTGTGGAGTGTGAAAGAGTGACTCTTTCTCGTGTGTTCACATTTATACTTCGACAGAGTGGAAAATGAGAAAAGGTTAACAGAAATCGGTAAAGCCCTCGAAATCCCCGCTCTGATGTAACCCATTCACTTTCAATGGAGAGCGTTGGTTGCGGCAGATGGTGCATCATGGGTCCGGGGACGAAAAGTTCAGCCGAGACAAACTTTATGCAAATGAATCCGGCAAACGCAATGCTTCTATCCAATGAGAAGAGGGCGGGTGGTCGCGTGACGAGTGTCCTCAACGTATGAAATATTCGTTCCTCTTTTATATTTACATCTGATTCAAATCTATAAAATGATGTAAATATGGTATGAAATAGCCGATGTTGAACATGAGCATTAATCACCGCTGCCCCGTCACCCCTGGAAACGCACATATCTGATTCTATTGGACGACGCAGGGAGCACCCTATCTACGCCCACATGCAGCCAGCTGAAGAGGGGGAGTGTAAATGCAGCGTAACCCCCCATTCCCCATCCTCAATCATCCTAATCCCCCCATCCCTCAAATCCCTCCTCCCCACCAACCTACCCACCAAATTTCGCACCAATGCGTTCCTTCTTTCCAGTTATTTCCAAGATGCCAATCATAGCGTTCACACTTCAAGCAAACTGTATCCATGTTTGTTGTGAAGGTAACCAAGACCATCGTTTGGGTGCAACCCCCCACCCCCCAAAAAAAATAAACCTTTTAACCCTTTATGGGGGCAAAACAGTTCTATTAACTAAGGATAGTGACTTGCTAGCTTGTTGGGCTTTGTTATCATTGTAGCATTGGAAGCTAAAGGAACACAGGCTGGAGGAATTTTGAAGAAGTCAAGGACGATCAGGGTCATTATCGCTGGGTGAGGGTCTCCACAGCCTGGTAATGAGTTGAAAACTGTGTTTTATCACCATCATAATTGACATCCATTCGAAAATACCAGCCGTTGTGATCCCTTCATCATGAAGAGACGAGTAGAAATGCTCCAAAACTGTTTGGAATAAACAGATTTCTTGATTAAATTGCAAATCTAACCAGCTCTGCCGTCTCTTATTAAAGCTTCATATGAAGCCCTTCCTCTGTCCTGCATTAAACATGGACTTGTTGCCTGATGAACCGAACAGCTTTCATCTGTCCTCCCGCCGTAAATACCTTCGGCGCAGAGCTACAGTGACTAAACGCAGTGACGGCTAAATGGCAGCAGCTGACATTTCTGCTTTTACAGCGCAGGCCATTAGGACTGATAATTCACCGACGGGGAACAATTTCAGCACCCATATCCAGCACGGTTTTTAACCTGCACAACACCAGAGCCAACACCACGCCGTCTACTCTAAATATCTTTCAAGACGAGGTAGATTACTGCTCTTCTTCCTGTGCCAAAGCGTACACTGTGGTATTTGAGGTTTGAGAGAAAAACAGGCTTAATCGTGCCTCGAGCCTGAGAGGAAAAAGTTCATTTACAGCAATAATGCCATGATGGTGCAGTTTAGCAAGAAGCTTTGAAGAAAAAAAACAAAACAACAACAAAACAAAACGTCTCTTTTATTTTCTTATTATAATTTGGTTCGTTTAGTAAATGCATTTTTTAAGTGAAACTTGCTGAAGCTCTTCAGAGGACTGGGACATGCTGTGGGACCAGGCCCCCTTTCACTGGGGCTCTATAAGGCATTTGATGTTCCAGGTGCCTTTGCACTGGTGTTCTTCAGAGCACTGGGAGGTCCTGTGGGATCAGGCCCCCTTTCACTGGGGCTCTATAAGGCACTTGATGTTACAGGGTCCTACTCGCTGTCCTCTTTGGAGCACTGGAAGGTGCTGTGGGATCAGGGACCCTCTCGTGGGGCTCTATAAGGCATTTGATGTTCCAGGTGCCTTTGCACTGGTGTTCTTCAGAGCACTGGGAGGTGCTGTGGGATCAGGGACCCTCCTGCTCAGGCTCTGTAGGGCCCTTGATGTTCCAGGGGCCTACTTGCTTAAGCTCTTCAGAACACTGGGAGGTGCTGTGGGATCAGGCCCCCTTTCACTGGGGCTCTATAAGGCATTTGATGTTCCAGGTGTCTTGGTACTGGTGTTCTTCAGAGCACTGGGAGGTTCTGTAGGACCAGGCATCCTCTTGCTGGTACTCTTTAAAGCACTTGATGTACCAGGGGCCTACTTGCTGAAGCTCTTCAGAACACTGGGAGATTCTGTGGGACCAGGCACTATCTCGCTGGTACTCTTTAAAGCACTTGATGTTCCAGGTGTCTTGGTACTGGTGTTCTTCAGAGCACTGGGAGGTCCTGTGGGATCAGGCCCCCTTTCACTGGGGCTCTATAAGGCATTTGATGTTCCAGGTGCCTTTGCACTGGTGTTCTTCAGAGCACTGGGAGGTTCTGTAGGACCAGGCATCCTCTTGCTGGTACTCTTTAAAGCACTTGATGTACCAGGGGCCTACTTGCTGGCGTCTTTGGAGCACTGGGAGGTCCTGTGGGACCAGGAACCCTCCCGCTGGGGCACTATAGGCACTTGATGTTCCAGGGGCCAACTGGCTGGCCCCTTCGGAGCACTGGAAGGCACTGTAGGATTAGAAACCCATTTGCTGGTGCTCTTTAAAGCACTTGATGTTCCAGGGGCCTACTCGCTGGCTCCTTTGGAGCACTGGAAGGTGCTGTGGGACCAGGCACCCTCCCGTTGGGGCTCTACAAGGCACTTGATGTTCCAGGTGTCTTTGCACTGGTGTTTTTTTCAGAGCTGCTTGATTATATACAACTTTTTATTGTATTATTATTTTCATTATTAATTATTTTATCATTTATATTGTGTATATAATGTACTGTTTATTTATCTATTTTCTTTGTGCTGAGTGTGTATATATAAATATATATGCAGTTGGATTTAGTATATCATTTTGGCCAAAAATACTATATATGTGATTTTATGTGTGAGCAGATCGACCCACATATCACAAAAGCAACAACCTCAACATACGGCGAGTGAACATTAGCCGAACGCTATCTTCTCCAATCTGTAATGCAGCTTTTCTAAACAAGTGAAGCTACGTTTGACTCTCTGTGATCTGGCTCACTTTGACTCGGCTGAGCTGAAGCTAATGAAGGTTGTCAATAAAACAAGCAGTTTGACGCGTGAGCCTTGATTTACCTTCAGCTGCTCAGCCTTCCTGCAGCACTTTCATGTTGCGTCTCTTTCGTTTTTTTTTGGTTTTTTTTGCACAAAGGCTTCGCTTAATACATCACCCTATTGATCTGAGCTCTGGCTGTGATTAAAGCAAGGGAATAAGAGAGAGAGTGTTAGGTGCTAATGTTGATGCTATCAGCTCAGACAGGCTCTGATTGGCTGCTGTTCGCTGTTCGCTAGGCTAATTCTCTGATTCCACCATGTCGCATTGGCCTTGTTATCTATCGCACAGATCCTCCATGGAGACCACCAGCCATGATCACATCTCACCGCATCAAACACTGCTCACATCAGCACCAGCGCCGTGACTCACTGGGTGGGTTTTAATTATCTGAGAAAGGCCAGGCTCTTCAGAAGCACCGGCATCGCTTCAGTCTCCTGGAAAGGCCAGCTGTAGGTACCGGGGATGAGCATCTTAACCATTCCTGCTGTTCAGAAGCCCATTTCACAATAAATTGTTTTTACATTATATATATATATATATATATATATATATATATATATATATATATATATATATATATATATATGTCTTCTGGAAAGCTTTCTTCGAGATTTTAGAGCATCTGTGGGAATCTTTGCCCAGAAGATGATGTAGGACATGATTCTCACAAGCTCTGTTCTGGTTCAGCCCAAAGGTGTTGGACAGGGTTGAGGTCAGGACTCTGTGTGGCTCTGTCAAGTTCTTCCTCACCAAAACTCACCAAACCAGCTTGTATGGAGCTGCTGTGTGTGTTGGAACAGGAACTGTCTTCCCCAAACGATTCCCACGGAGTTAGAACAGTCCAAAATGTCTTGGTCTGCTGAAGCAATAAGAATTCACTTCACTGGAACTAAAGGTCCTTGGCCCACCCCTGCGAAAAACCCCCATAGCATCATTATCCCTCCTCCACCAAACTTTACAGTCACAGTATAGTCAGGCAGGCAGGTAACGTTCTCCTGGTGTTCTCCAAAGCCAAAGGTGTGTCCCAATACTTTTGTCCATATAGTGCATTTTGCTTTCATATTTATAGATCATATTATTTTTTTTTGGCCCGCCACCCCCCCTTCAGAGGACTATTAATTCTTCATTATTTATTTCATAACAACAATCATTGTACTGCTAATTTTTTTTTCTTTTCCATGTAGAGTTGGCGGGGTTCTGAATTTGGGGGACTGGGGGATGAAATACAGGAGGAGGTGCAAGGGGGAGAAATGTAGTGGAACAGAAGAAAACACACAAAAAAATAAAAAAAACAAAACAAAGAAACAAACAAAAAACCTATGCATACACACATATATCCATTTATATAAACAGATAAAAAAAATTAAATAAATTTTATTTAACAATGTTCATCTATTTATTCATGTGTGTGTATTTTCATTTTTTATTTTTTTGGCTATTGATTCATACATCATATTTCTGAAGTCACATGGTACATGTACCCATAGGCAATCATCTAGAGCCCCCAGAAGTTGATATACGTGCACTGATATGAAGTAATCTATGCTGATATGTTAAATGTTCTAAATCGATTAGCGTTTGCTGTCATAGATATTTGCTTATACATGGTGTTGGTGGACTACTCCTTGTTGGGATACTGCCTGAAGGTGGCCGTGTCCGAGCAAACAAGTGAAGTAATGTGTTTGTATGTGTGGGCTGGTTCTTATGAGGCCTGTGCTCCTCTTCCTGAGCTCTGAACTGAAGAAGAGTTGAAGCGTGGTGTTAATAGAGTTAATAAAGGGGGGGGGGGGGTGATGGTGGGTGGAGTTAGGGTGAGGAGTCTCGAGAGAAACACGTCTCTCTCAACATCTGCGGGCTGAAGTTTGGGGCGCAGTGTGAGGGTGAAAATGAGGCGGATCCTTGAAGTCTTTCAGCCTCAGCATGGAGTAAAAACACCACACGTACATCATCACACACTGTGGCAATGACTCACACACACACTAACCACAGCTCTCACCTTCACACCTCCAGGCACCCTGGAACACATGCGCACATGACCTGCCGAATCGGGGCGAGGCAGCGGGAGGTGTGTGTGTGGAGGGGGGGTCACATGGGTTCACAACGTCTGGCCTAAAACGCAATCAGATTTTAGAAACAGAGTTGAGCAGAAATCATCTGTAAGATCAGAGGGATCAAAGCAAAGCTCTTCAAAACAAACCTGTGGTGAGAATATCATCTAAACGAGCTCAGTACAGACATCTCACCTTCTTCTGCTCCTCACTCCAATCTGGATTTCAGATGTTGTTGGAATCACTTGACTAAAAACAGCCCATGATGTATAAAAATAAATAGTACTCTATTATTAGACTTCTTACTCAGTTACTCTGCTAGTTAGTAACACACTCTGAGTACTTTGACAATAACTTAATGAAATAAACTTTAAGTATTAAGGTTTACCTTTAAATGAAATGAAATTAACTTAAATATGGAGTAGAAGTATTTTCCCCAAGTATACTGATATCACTGTACTGGTAGTAAGTGTGTATGTATACCAGGGGTCGCTAATAGGCGGGCTGCGGTCCGGATCCGGGCCCAGACGTTGTCCAATGTGGACCCAAACTGATAAACTATTGAGAATTATTTAATTTAGTCTGTGTTTACTTTAAGAGGCGGAGCTTTTCTAGTCTTTACGGTATACGGTGCAGTGAACTCAGAGACCAATCACGTGCACTGTAAGATCACTGAAGGTGCTCCTCAGCCAATCAGATCTGTCCATATTGGGCTGTACGAAGCGAGGAGCAGCAGCCGGAGACTAAAGCGAGTCAGAAAGAATAAGGAGCTCTAAAAACAGAAAAGTGAACAGAGAGAACTGAGTGTTTAACAGGAACGGTTCTGGAATGAACCTGCTCGTCTAGTTCTGGAGAACACCGCTCTGTACAACCAACATGTTCATCTGAGAAGCTGAGTTAACAAGAAGAACTACGTTTATTTACTTTCTTTATAAAAAAGAATTCTGTTTTTTTTAATGTAGCTCTTGTTTTTAATGAAGTGAGTAAAAAAACATTTATTATTAGTTTATAAATAATTTATTCAGTTCAGCATTTAAACAGTAAATATACTGAAATATACTGAACGGTATGTGTGGTGTGTTGGTGTTTCAGTAGCTGATGGTATAAGATGCTGATACTAGACTACTTCAGTAAACAGGAGACACCACTGAATCAGAACACACGTTAGAGATGATGACGGTCTGGACCAGCCTGAGGAGATCTCCTCTAACTGGACCTTACTGACCTCTAATTAAACACCCCTGATGTATACTATGTAAATTCTTGTAAATAAGTAAACAAGTGTAAGAGTAGTACACTTTGAGTATACAACTAGTTTATCTCCAGTACACTTGACTAGGTGCCTTTGGACTATGGGAGGAAATGTAGACACTGGGAGACCAGACTACTAGTTTACAAGTGAGTTTTACCCCACGTTATAGTTCCTGAAAGTATTCATACTCAGTAAACTACTAGTCTAGCAGTTTTACTTCTAAGCCATCAGGGCCTCCTCCCCACCATCACCAGCCAGCTCTCCTGTCCATCTGTGTCTACTGCTACACCCTCAGTTACATCACTGAACCATTCAGATGCACCAGCATTGAGATAGGATGGGACTGTTTTAGCTCACGCCCACTTTAAATAAAGACTCAGTCAGAGACTGCCTCGGTCAGAGACTGCCTCGGTCAGAGACTGCCTCGGTCAGAGACTGCCTCGGTCAGAGACTGCCTCAGTCAGAGACCGCCTCTACCTGTGCAGCATCTAAAGCTTTGCTATCCAGATTTCAAACAGAGACTCTTTTCTTTGGTGTTTAGTTTATTAAACTGTAAATACTGTTTGACCAGAGGAGGACGGGTCTCCACTTGTGAGTCTTGGTTCCTCCCAAGGTTTCTTCCTCCAGTCTGAGGGAGGTGTTCTTGCCACTGTTGCCTCTGGCTCGCTCACACATATGTTGTAACTGTCTATTTTCAAAACTTCTGTAAAGTTGAGACGACATCGTTGTAAAAAGCTCTACACAAAGAAACTTGACTGTCAACAAAGCGACAATTCAAAGATGTGGCGGTGGCCCGTCCCGAGCCTTCATCACCTGGAGGTTTCCGAACTGGGTCAGGCACGCGGCGGCTCAACCAGAGCGATTTCTCAGTCCAGATTAATAGCCTGATTGATCTGCTCCCCCGGCTCCCGCGCAAACCCATTTTTCTCGCAGGCCTCCGCGTCTAATGACATGCAACAAACAAGTTTGGGAAGAGGCTTTCAGAGCTGAGTGATGGGAGAGAAAGATAATTTGATTCCTATTTTCGTTTGTTTGGTTTTGTTTTCTCTCTCTCTCTCTCTCCCTCGACTCTGGAGGTGCCGCTGTAGTTCGTCTGTCGCCAGCAGATTGAGAGAGACAGAGAGCTGAGCTGTAATGACGCGGCGGGAACGTGTTGTTGAAGGGCTCGGATGTATACGTGTCGCTTAGGAGAGCCAGGTGAGCAAACGTGGTTGTACACTTTAATTGAAGTGTCATTTATAATACATCAGCTAAAAGCATTCCGAGCTAATTAGCCTCCTTCCGTCTAACAACTTCTTCACTGCCATCTGAATAGGAGGGTTGTGATCTGGCCAGACAGCTTCATTGTGGAGAAGAAAAATGCTCTACAGCCAAGTGCCTCATTGAAATGTCACGAAAAAAATGGTGAAGATGGATTCAGAAGCTGGTAATTAATGCTGGACTGACGTTATGTGATCTGTTAGCCCTTCTTTCTCTTTTTTTTTTTTTTAAATGGCAGCACTTAAGAGTACACAGTTAAAAAAAAAAAAACCTTCATTCCAGCACTTGAGACCGCAAAGCAGCTCCTCAACATTATGGATCCACCACTGGCTTTAAACTCTACACCATCGCTCCAAAGTTTAGAAGTACATACCCAGGTACTATATTAATAGTACTAATATCAGATCAGAACTATAGAATAGTCAGTATGGAATTATTCCTGGAGCAGAATTAAACATCTGGTTGTGTTTAAAGAATGTTTAGAGGGTCTTTTAGAAATGAGCTCATTTGCTCTGATGCAGGTTTACATACTTTGAACATTCTGACCAGCAGCTTCATGAGGAGCCACATGAGCTGCTTCTCTAACAGGACTGAAGAAGATAGTGTAGATGCTGAGATCTTGTTCTGATAAACAGGTTTGGTGGTTTTATAGCTCTTATAAAAATATACATTCTCATTTTTACATTTAAATATACTCAAATGTTTATTTTAGTAATATTTGTGTACATGGGCTCCAACTTCACTATTTACACTCGTCTCTCAACACGTTCAGATCTAAACCTCTTTATAGTTATATACAGTACTATGGTGTAGTGGTTAGTATGGTGGTGTAGTGGTTAGTATGGTGGTGTAGTGGTTAGTATGGTGGTGTAGTGGTCAGTACGGTGGTGTAGTGGTTAGTATGGTGGTGTAGTGGTCAGTATGGTGGTGTAGTGGTTAGTATGGTGGTGTAGTGGTCAGTACGGTGGTGTAGTGGTTAGTAAGGTGGTGTAGTGGTTAGTATGGTGGTGTAGTGGTTAGTACGGTGGTGTAGTGGTTAGTACGGTGGTGTAGTGGTTAGTATGGTGGTGTAGTGGTTAGTATGGTGGTGTAGTGGTCAGTACGGTGGTGTAGTGGTTAGTATGGTTGTGTAGTGGTTGGTACGGTGGTGTAGTGGTTAGTACGGTGGTGTAGTGGTTAGTATGGTGGTGTAGTGTTAGTATGGTGGTGTAGTGGTTAGTATGGTGGTGTAGTGATTAGTATGGTTGTGTAGTGGTTAGTATGGTGGTGTAGTGGTTAGTAAGGTGGTGTAGTGGTTAGTACGGTGGTGTAGTGGTTAGTATGGTGGTGTAGTGGTTAGTATGGTGGTGTAGTGGTTAGTATGGTGGTGTAGTGGTTAGTACAGTGGTGTAGTGGTTAGTACGGTGGTGTAGTAGTTAGTACGGTCGTGTAGTGATTAGTATGGTGGTGTAGTGGTTAGTATGGTGGTGTAGTGGTTAGTATGGTGGGGTAGTGGTTAGTATGGTGGTGTAGTGGTCAGTACGGTGGTGTAGTGGTTAGTATGGTTGTGTAGTGGTTGGTACGGTGGTGTAGTGGTTAGTACGGTGGTGTAGTGGTTAGTATGGTGGTGTAGTGGTCAGTATGGTGGTGTAGTGGTTAGTATGGTGGTGTAGTGATTAGTATGGTTGTGTAGTGGTTAGTACGGTGGTGTAGTGGAATAGAGGAGAAGATAGTTGGTCGATACATAAGTTAGGGGTTTCCAAACTTTTGACTGGTAGTGTATTCACCAAACCTTTGTTCTAGAGTATTGGGGTCTGTCTAGATGTGCAGTGGGGTCTTTCTTGGCAGCGTTTTGTAACCATCACTCCAAATTGCTGAAGGCTCGGATGATTTTAATACTGTTTGCATTAATTATTGAAGACTGATTCTGTGTTCCTGGGTTTGCAGTAGACAGACGACAGCAAACTTGACATTCCATTGCTTTCCAAGAAGCCACTATGGATAATTGTACTTCCATAAGTACCAACATTCCACAGACGGCAGCCGGTCATTCCATCAGGAGTGGTGTTTTCTTTCTTTTGATTTATTTCACACAAAGCCAGTATATGCCAGGTATATGTTCGCTTCCCAAACAAGAAGAAGAATCTCAGAATCTCAATGCAAGTCAATGGAACCAGAATTTTCCCAAGCTGTTTTGGAGCATTTCTATTGGTCCATTCATCAAGAAACTCTCAGACAATGTAAACGACAGCTGTTGTGTTTAAATGATGTGGGAAAACAATTAAATTGGCCAAAAATGGGGGTACATGTTTTTTTTCCTTTGGATAGCCATGACACGCAACAATAATGAGAGAGTACAGAGCACACTCCTCCTGCTTTTCCTCCATTCCCTTCCATGTTAGCCAATAATGCTGTCGCCATGCCAACGTTTGGATGCCTTCATTAATTTTTTCTCAGCATAAACATGTAAACACAGATTTAGACTCATCAGCCTATGAAGCCAAATATTCCAAATCCGAGTCGTTCTGGAAATCTTCCTCCTTTTTTTCTTAGTCAGGGAGCTTCTTGAACAGCTACACGTCCTTTCAGACCCACAGTCTTGAGGTGTCTTCTCCCAGTGGGAGGATGGACTGAAACACCTGTAGATGTTCTCAGATCTGAAGCAGTAGTGAAGCACAGTTGATCAGATGGTGGCAGGTCTGGAACTCTTTGTTCAAGAGGATAATCTTGTATTTGAGCATGGCTCCAGATACCTGTGATCACCTACGAGGACCTTACTGAGTCTCCCAGCCTGTTCCCTGTTTGGTTTGCCATAACATTAAAACCACCTCCTCATATCTCCACTCACTGTCCACTGTATCAGCTCCACTGACCATACAGGACCTCCACTCACTGTCCACTGTATCAGCTCCACTGACCATACAGGACCTCCACTCACTGTCCACTGTATCAGCTCCACTGACCATACAGGACCTCCACTCACTGTCCACTGTATCAGCTCCACTGACCATACAGGAGCTCCACTTACAGACTGTAGTTCATCTGATTCTCTGTATACTTTATTACTCTGTTCTTTAATGATCAGGACCCCCACAGGACCACCACAGAGCAGATACTATTAGGGAGGTGGATCATTCTCAGCACTGCAGTGATACTGACGTGATGGTGGTGTGTTAGTTAGTATGTGTTGTGCTGGTGCGAGTGGATCAGACACAGCAGTGCTGCTGCTGGAGTGTTTAAACACTGTGTCCACTCACTGTCCACTCTATTAGACACTCCTACTACTTGCTGGTCCACCTTGTAGATGTAAAGTCAGAGACAGTAGCTCATCTGCTGCTGCACAGTTTGTGTTCCTCTAGTTCTTCATCAGTGGACACAGGACGCCGCCCACAGGACACTGCTGTCTGGATAGTTTTGGTTGGTGGATGATTCTCAGTCCAGCAGTGACACTGCTGTGTCTGATCCACTGACTATACAGGAGCTCCACTTACAGACTGTAGTTCATCTGATTCTCTGTATACTTTATTACTCTGTTCTTTAATGATCAGGACCCCCACAGGACCACCACAGAGCAGATACTATTAGGGAGGTGGGTCATTCTCAGCACTGCAGTGATACTGAGGTGGTGGTGGTGTGTTAGTGTGAGTGTTGCGCCCGTATAAGTGGATCAGACAGTGACCTTAGTGTCACTGCTGGACTAGAGGAACACAAACTGTGCAGCAGCAGATGAGCTTAGCACCAGTGCAGGGTTGGGAACCTCTGGTTTAAAGTAATCAACGCTGCTGGGAAGCAGGTAAAGTTCTTCTCTGGCGTCTGAAGCTCGTTATAGATGTATCGCTTTCACGCGGAGACACGCTCCTATCACACTGCAGCGTATGTGGCTTTCAGTTTCAGACTTTTTTTCAGGTCAGACTGAATCTGGCAGTAAAAGCTGAACTTTTCTTATTTTTAGGCTCTCGCCCACCTGCCCTGCTGACATCCCAGCAGATGAAACGTCGCTCAGAGCGAAGTGTATGGCTGCCCAGATGCCGCCGCCGCCTCACACACACACACACACACACACACACACACACACACATACACACACACACACGCAGAGAGAGGTTCATTTGCACCTTGCTGACGTGAGCGAACAGCTCAGCTCATTATTGATGTGACCTGACGGCAGGTTTCTGCGGCGTTCGGCTGCCGGGGCTGCAGGAGACCGGAGCGATGCATGGTTGGAGATGCGGATGAGAATGCCTAAATGCCTGTTATTTGCAGGTCGGGTGGGATATCAGGGTTAAATGGGACGGGGGGCTGTTAAGTAAAGGGGGGTTCCTGCCACTGTGCGAGCTGTAGGCAAACCTGTGTTAGTGTTAAACACTAACGTTGTGAAATGATGGGACAAGTTGAGCTCTCAGGTCAAACTCCAACATGGTTAGTACAGTGGTGTAGTGGTTAGTATGGTGGTGTAGTGGTTAGTACGGTGGTGTAGTGCTTAGTACGGTGGTGTAGTGCTTAGTATGGTGGTGTAGTGGTTAGTATGGTGGTGTAGTGGTTAGTATGGTGGTGTAGTGGTTAGTACGGTGGTGTAGTGGTTAGTATGGTGGTGTAGTGGTTAGTACGGTGGTGTAGTGGTTAGTATGGTGGTGTACTGGTCAGTATGGTGGTGTAGTGGTTAGTATGGTGGTGTAGTGGTTAGTACGGTGGTGTAGTGGTTAGTATGGTGGTGTACTGGTCAGTATGGTGGTGTAGTGGTTAGTATGGTGGTGTAGTGGTTAGTAAGGTGGTGTAGTGGTTAGTATGGTGGTGTAGTGGTTAGTACGGTGGTGTAGTGGTTAGTAAGGTGGTGTAGTGGTTAGTATGGTGGTGTAGTGCTTAGTACGGTGGTGTAGTGCTTAGTATGGGTGTGTAGTGGTTAGTATGGTGGTGTAGTGGTTAGTACGGTGGTGTAGTGGTTAGTATGGTGGTGTACTGGTCAGTATGGTGGTGTAGTGGTTAGTATGGTGGTGTAGTGGTTAGTACGGTGGTGTAGTGGTTAGTATGGTGGTGTAGCGGTTAGTACGGTGGTGTAGTGGTCAGTATGGTGGTGTAGTGGTCAGTATGGTGGTGTAGTGGTTAGTACGGTGGTGTAGTGGTTAGTATGGTGGTGTAGTGGTTAGTACGGTGGTGTAGTGGTTAGTATGGAGGTGTAGTGGTCAGTACGGTGGTGTAGTGGTTAGTATGGTGGTGTAGTGGTTAGTACGGTGGTGTAGTGGTTAGTATGGAGGTGTAGTGGTCAGTAAGGTGGTGTAGTGGTTAGTACGGTGGTGTAGTGGTTAGTATGGAGGTGTAGTGGTCACCATGGTGGTGTAGTGGTCAGTAGTGGTGTGGTGAGCAGGTCTCTCCTCAGTGCCCAGAGAGCAGTTGGGGGCTGGGTGTCTTGTTCAAGGTCACTCCAGTCGTGTCCTGTCAGTTCAGGGGATCAAACCAGTGACCTTCCTGTCACAGGGCTGGCTCACTGACCCCCAGCCCACGACTGCCGACCCTCTTTTCTTGTTTGGATGTTCTTGCAGACCGAGGAGCACCTGTCCTCTTTCAAAAACTAAAGATGTTGCAGGTTTGCAGACTAACTCTGATATAAACAAGCTTCGTTCTGAGAACAAACAGCTGGTGAGATTCAATCTAAGTGTTTATTCTCTTCTTTCTTTCTCTTTCATGTGCCGTGAACTCATCCCACCCCTCCGGGAAAACAAGGTAAGAGAATTTCCGTCTTTCTCTGCTGTCTTTGTACGGAGTCGGGCAGCACAGTTGCTGTTGGCCTGTATCAAACCCGGCGCTGGCCGATGCCCTCGGTGGTTTATAATGAATTTTCTTTTCTGGTGACTCATTTTAAACAGGAGTAACACCTGGCCTGGGATTCAGCGCGTGCCCGAGAGTGTTTGTGTGGCCCTTTGTCTTTGGCAGTGGCGTCCATTCGAGTGTGTGTGTGTGTGTGTGTGTGAGATTGGTGTTTACACGCTGGCTCTCAGACAGAAGTCAGGTGTGATTGGCCATCTTCTCCACGTCCTGCTTAACATTTCTCTCACTGAATTAAAGAGCCACTTGATATTTTCCCTGACGTCGTCTCCGCTGGGTATTTAGCGACTCTATTGGAGAGCGTATCATCTGTCACCCCCGAAAAAAAAACATGCCTCTCTTCACATTTTTATCTCCGGCAACGGACGACACGAGGATGAGAGGAGAGATCAATGTGCTGTCAATCACTGCACGCGGGGCCTGTCGTAATCTGTATGCTGGCGGGACAGGCTCAGTGATTTGAAGGTGTAGATAGTGATGCAGGTCTGAAGGGTTTGTAGTAGTAGTAATAATAATAATACGAATAATATTACTACTACTAATAATAATAACAATGATAATAATAATTTTCTTTATTAGGATCTCTGTGTACTGACAACGATGAAGGAGTTCAGTACTGACAGTGGATGCTTTTATGCATAGTGTCCACACTTGTGGACAGTTAATAATAGTTCAATTTAAAGCATATGGAATGCATTTCACCCTCCAAACAACTAGATGGCAGAATCAAGTATATGTATGTATATTATTTGTGTGTCAAACAGACTCCAATGAACATGATTTGTTATATTAAACTTCTTTTCCCATATGTGGACATCATGCAACAAAGGCGTTGCATTTTTTATTTTTAAAAAAGCTTAAAGTTCAGCATTGTTTGTATAAAACAGTAGTTTTACAATATAATACATTTAAAAGTTCAAGAAACAATAAGCATTCTTGGAAACACTTGGTTTTAAAAATCGTATGTTCTTCTGTTTTTTTACTTCGCTAATGCGTGATGTCTTTTTAATAAAACTGATCTTTATGAAAAAATGAAAATCCATAGGATTATTTATGCAGATCTGAGCAAGAAAAGCTTTAAAAAATAATAATTTATGCATGAAAGGGTTAATTTTAAGGTTTTTATTATACCTGATTATTATTATTATTATTATTATTATTATTATTATTATTATTATTATTATTATTATAAGCCTGGTACACACTACAATATCCAATACACAAATTGGAACACAAGTGAACTAGCACATGAGGGGGCGATGAAACCCATATAAACACACACACTAGTAAACACACACACATATACACAAACAATAGTAAGCACGCACACACACTAGAGGGCAGTGAGCACACTTGCCCGGAGTGGTAAGCAGCCCTATCCTCAGTGCCCAAAGAGAAGTTGGGGGCTAGGTGTCTTGTTCAAGGTCACTCCAGTCGTATCCTTTTGGGTTAGGGGATTGAACCAGTGACCTTCTGTCACAAGGCTGGTTCACTGACCCCCAGCTCACGACTGCCGCCCCTCTTTTCTGGTTTTGGATGTTCTCGCAGACTGACAGTGGATGAATTTAAATTCAAGGTTTTTATTATACCTAATTATTATTATTATTATTATTATTATTATTATTATTATTATTATTATTATTATTATTATAAGCCTGGTACACACTACTAATACTAATACTAATAATACTAAGTGCCAAATCAGTGTGATTATGCATCACCTACATATACAATATGTACTAAACTGGACCCAGTGGTCACTCCTGGACCAGTAAAGCAGTACCTGAGTGTTTAGCATCCACACAACCTTGGACGGGCTCCGTCCACCAACTTACCAACCTCCATTAACACAAGAGGCCTCAGCACTCTGATGCTGGTTTGGTGCGGACCATCACAAAGATGCTTTCCCACCAGCTGAGAACTGAACCAGCTTGATTTCGCAACCAACCGAGACCCAGTTTTCAGTTCTCTATTGGTTTAGTGCACACCTGAGCACAAGTGTTCACGAGTCTCATAGGTCTACACCAAACAAGCTAGGCGTAAAAGCACCATGAGTGGCAGTATACACGTTCTGGCAGGTGTAGAATTCCATCCTGACAAGCAGCAGTTTGTGGTTGGTTTGGTAATTGTGGTAAGATCTCATCATGGTTCTTGGCCACCATGAGTGATGAAACCTCTGGAGATAAGAGAGAGTAACTGGCGAGACTGTAGGGTCACGTAGCCGGCGCAGGGTATAGGGAATCAGTATAAGCTGGGGTCGATCTTCTGGCGTGATTGAGGGCCCCAGCTTCTTCGGCGGTTTAATCCCTGGGCTTCTGATCTGTTTTGGTGATCAGATGAAGGCCTGATTTAGATCAGGTTCCCTCGGAGCCGCCGCACTGTTGGTAATTAATTGGTGCGGCCCCTGTTTTTTCTCTGGGCCTTGAGTTCTTTTCACAAACCCTTGACATTCATTGCCGGATACTCAGGGCGTCTTCCCTTTCTAATGAATTTCCCCAGGACCTCCAGGGCAGCTCTTTAAACAAACCCAATTAGAGGTGTCAAAAGGCCCCAGCAGTGGTTTGCGTTCGTCCGTTTACAGTTAATTACAGGGGCTTTTTAACCCACTGTCTAAAGCCTCCGAGATGCAATCAGACAAAACATCTTCTCTCCCGGGTCTGCAGCACTACATCCAACCATCTACGAGTGACACAGTAGGGGCGAGGCTTTGTTTCGTTAACCGCTAGACGTTCAGAGTTTGCAACATGATAACAAAGTAAAATTCATATTTCGCTTGCATACAATTTATAATTAAAGGCATACTCAGTCCTGGATTTGGTTATTTTATATACCTCCAGTGCATGTTCCCATTGTATGTATGACCTTGTACTTATAAACATGAATAATACATATGTATTCATTAGCATAAATACTGCTAGGAATACAAATGCTGCACTTTTTTTCTTTTTTTGTTGAAGAAATAAGAAGAAAAACATTGCAGAAAACACAAAATTGTACATAAACAACAACAGAATGCCAGCTAAGAAAGTTAAGATCAGCAATTCTTGGTGTCCACCTACCTGGACATGTCCTTGTCCTCCTTAAGTATCTCTTTCTTGTCTTCTTTATTGTTTTTCTGCACTATGGCTGTCCATTGTCAGATGATTTATGTATGAAGACAGAAGAAATGGACTCTACCGTGTCCCAGCATTTAGTTTAAAATTTCTTTTATTCAAATTTCGGTTCCATCTTAAATAGTGCAGCAGTAGCATTCCAGCAAGTGTCCAGGCTTCTGCATGTAACTGCTACATATTTAAGGTGGAACGAGAATTAAGAGTAATAAGAACTTCAACTTCATCTAATCTCAATCAGGTGACTGGACTTCAGAAGGAGCTGCCTTCTTATGGTCAGAAGTTCTTGTGGATTTGATGACTTAGCTGTGTAGTGATGATGCATTATTTCATCTTGAGGTCAACTAGGCTTAAAACTCTAACACTATGAACGTCTCAGAGAAGACAACAGGAGAGGAGCCTGGTGAAATATCCAAGTTTCTGTAAAGCTGGCTTTTTTGCGATCCAGGGCTTTTCGAAAACTGCTAGTGTTTCTCTGCTACAGAGCTTCAAAGATCAGATCACCGTTCTCTCCATTTGCCCAAAGATTACACTACGCTCATTGGGTCATTGGAAAGAGAACATCATTTCCTTTAACTCTGTGAAGTTTGTAGCCTGTGACTCTTGTTTTCACTGAGTTACGATGCTATAAGTATTCAGGCTCATGTCTTGGCAAGGCCGCCTACGTTGCACCTAAGTCGGCTGCAAATTTGCAAAGTTTCTGGGTCTCTGGTCCCCTGAAGGCTATCTATGCAATCCAGGTCTCGCTGGAATGGACACATCATGCTCTGCTGACCTGTACCGTCTGGCTTAGTCACAGATTTGAGCTTGTTGTAAATCATTCCTGTGGTTTTCTTCTAAAGTAATCTTGGAATCGTCTATTTTCATCACATAACTGTTGACCTGCCTTACCCACAATGTTCACACAAGCAAGTTAATATGTTAGCTCGAACCAGCTGGCCCAAAACGGGAATACCGGCCCACTGGGAAGTCTCCCGACGCTCCCGATTAACCACTCTGGCATTCGGCCAGAGCAAGAAATAATATCAACAATTTAAAAAGTGCTTCTACTGCTGCAGGCCACGCTTACTACTCGCAATGCATCAAAGTGGGAGGCATTCCGGTGAAATTGGGAAATGCAGATGGGAGTTTGACGTAGTTGCTCTGGCACTGGAAGGGATTAGCGCGTTCATTTTGTTTTGATGAGGCGGATGTGGGAATGGCTGTTGTGTCTGGGCATGGCTGTATATGCGTGTGAGTGGTCGTCCTCACATTGAGAGCTGGTGGGTGGCTAAAAGATTTGGTGTAATCCTGCTATAATGCCGTCCACTGACATCTGTCTTCTCGCTCCCTCGCTCTTTCTCTCTCTCTCTCTCTCTCTCTCTCTCTCTCTCTCTCTTTCTCATCACTTTATCCCACTTGACGAGCGACCCATTCCACCAATGCAATTAGCCGTTTTGATACATCAAGTAATTACTTCATTTTTCATGTTAAAGCATACTTCATTTAGCCGGAGCGCTGAGAGACGGAGATGGAGGCGCGGAGAGAAAGAGGAGGCGAGAGAGCTAGTGAAAGATAGGAGGTCAGTAGCGCCGAGAGAAGATTAGCGATTAGCGTAGATTCTCTTTTTTCCGCTGGTCTCGGGAGAGCCTGGCACGAGCCGAGCCGGCACAGGGGTTGGCATGTTGACCTTGGCACACACAGCTGGTTCTTGGCACCTGGGACTCCTGGGCCTGATCCCCCAATGCACCGACGTCACCTTTTCCCGCCCCCCCCCCGGCTTTTCCCACCCCCGCCCTCGCCCCCCAGCTCTTCACCCGCACCGTTATTTAAAGCGTAGCGCGCCTGCCGGGCAAGAGGGTCTCAGCAGCCCTCTTTAAAAGAGGGAGGAGATGATCTGTGCAAGTGTGTGTGTGTGTTCACGGCTACAGGGACCTCATTCCAGCTTTTAGGCGATCTAAATATTTTAATGGCGCTCGGGTCGCGAGCGGCTCAAACAGTGGGACGGATCCATCCTCCCGATTTCCGTAAACGGGGTCTTCCGAGGTTTGCGCAGTAATTCGATTTGGAGTAATTGTAGCAGGGATCCATAATTAAAAAGGATTAAAACGCATGCCATTTATAGACCGGCCGAAGGAAGGGAGGCGAGGGGAGGAGGGCTGGGTTTGCGGGTTTTCGCCGTCTTCCCGTGTGGCGTGAACAGGCTTCCCGCGGGGTCTTAAAAAGTCTTAAAATGTCTAAAACTTTAAACTTAAGGCCTTAAAAAACTGGCCAGATTTCCATCCAAGGTCTTAAATTTTTCCTTTTCTCAATTCCCGAGCAGTGGGGGCAGTCGCGGGCGGAAGGGGGGAGGTCACCTGAAGGTTAGGGATCTGGTCTTGTGACCGGAAGGTTCCCGATTCGAGCCCCTGGACCAACAGGACATGACTGAAGTGCTCTTGAGCAAGGCACCTAACTCCCAACCTGCTTCCCAGGCTTCCCTGTGGATAGGGCTGCCCACTGCTCTGGGCAAGTGTTCTCACTGCCCCCTAGTGTGTGTTCACTACTGTGTGTATATGTGGGTGTTTCACTGCCCCCTAGTGTGTATGTTCACTAGTGTGTGTGTATATATATATGTGTGTTTCACTGCCCTCTAGTGTGTATGTTCACTACTGTGTGTATATGTGGGTGTTTCACTGCCCCCTAGTGTGTATGTTCACTAGTGTGTGTGTATATATATGTGTGTTTCACTGCCCTCTAGTGTGTATGTTCACTACTGTGTGTATATGTGGGTGTTTCACTGCCCTCTAGTGTGTATGTTCACTACTGTGTGTATATGTGGGTGTTTCACTGCCCCCTAGTGTGTATGTTCACTAGTGTGTGTATATATATGTGTGTTTCACTGCCCCTTAGTGTGTATGTTCACTAGTGTGTGTGTATATGTGTGTGTTTTACTGCCCTCTAGTGTGTATGTTCACTACTGTGTGTATATGTGGGTGTTTCACTGCCCCCTAGTGTGTATGTTCACTAGTGTGTGTATATATATGTGTGTTTCACTGCCCCTTAGTGTGTATGTTCACTAGTGTGTGTGTATATGTGTGTGTTTTACTGCCCTCTAGTGTGTATGTTCACTACTGTGTGTATATGTGGGTGTTTCACTGCCCCCTAGTGTGTATGTTCAATATTGTGTGTGTATGTGATGTTTCACTGAATCAAACAGTTCTAAATATGAAGTTAGTCTGTTGGTATGTGGTGATTAAACGAAAAATCCCATAATAACTGCAGACAGGAAGCGGTCCTATTTGCCCACTTCCTGTCTGCCAAACTATGTCCTTAGATATTTACCGCCTTGGTTACCAAGGTAACATCTCTGGAGTCAATTCGAAAACATGGGACGGTGTGTTTCAGCGAGGCTTGGCTTGATAAAGGCGGTTTTCACAGTTGGTTGCGAGCGGTCCCCGGTGATCGATATGAAGCTCGTTGCAAACTATGCAAGAAGACCATCCATGCAGTTTGGGAGCTTGGGTGTGAGGATGCTCGAGTCTCAAGCCAAGCTGGAGAAACACCAGCTTCCTATGAAAGGTCTTCAGGAGACTCAAGCCGTCACATAATTTTGTTGATTGTCATCGGCGGCTGGACCCGCTGGACTCCACCACAATATCACTAGCACTTCGGCTAACGACCTTCAGGCTACATTCAGTGATCCAGTGAAACATCAAGATCTGAGCTGCTTTGGATTCTTCACTCAGTTACAAAACATCTGTGGTATAAAAGTAGTGGTGATATTAGCAGCCTCTTCCAGAAAACGTTCTCCGACTCCAATATCGCCAGAACTTCTACGTGTGGAGCGAAATTTGGCCTGGCAGACTTTTTCAGTGGAAGCTTCAGATGATCCACGTGTGTGGTGTTGGTCTTGAATGTCGCTGAGAATGCTCTTAAAGCAGTCTTAAACGTAACTCGCTGAAACCTGAGTGAACCCTGTGAAACAGAGCAGATGTTCTTCAGATGGTCGACACCGCTCAGTGGAGGAAATGAAGAAATAACCAATAGGATTTCTCAGCCTGCAAAGGAGAAAATCACATCAGCTTTGGACCACTGAGAGCAGAACTGGAGCTTTCTCTGGGGCCTTCATGGCCAAGCGTCACAATCAGCCCAGC
>CM038704.1:52024044-52036544 GCA_021613375.1 Megaleporinus macrocephalus
GCTTTAACGGGCTGTAGTAAATTTTCATGGTTCTTATTCTTTTGGTTTGTTTGGTTCTGTGCTCGGTAGCTGGGTGAGGAAGTGGTGGTTGGGGGGTCTGGGTGGGGAACTGGTGGTTTGTGTGGGGGGTGGTGTTTAGGAGGTTTCTGCTGATGCTGCTCCGTCAGCACCAAACGAAGGATGACGAGAACGGGACTGACATGAAGGTAAAAAAAAGCGAAGTGTACCAGCAATCAGAGCGAATCAGGAGAAATCCCTACAGACACAGAGAGAGAGAGAGAGAGAGAGAGAGAGAGAGAGAGAGAGAGAGAGAGAGAGAGAGAGAGAGAGAGAGAGAGAGAGAGACAGAGAGAGAGAGAGACACAGAGAGAGAGAGAGACAGAGAGAGAGAGAGAGAGAGAGAGAGAGAGAGAGAGAGAGAATGAGAGGGAGAAGGAGAGAGAATGAGTGGGAGAAGGAGAGAGAGAGAAGAGACAGAGAGAGAGAATGAGAGGGAGAAGGAGAGAGAATGAGTGGGAGAAGGAGAGAGAATGAGTGGGAGAAGGAGAGAGAGAGAAGAGACAGAGAGAGAGAGAATGAGAGGGAATGAGAGAGAGGGAAAAAGAGAGAGAGAAAGAGCGAGACAGAGAGAGAGAATGGGAGGCAGAAGGAGAGAGAGAGAGAAAGGATGCAGAAAGAAAGTGAGAGAGTAAAGAGACCGAGAGAAAGAGAGAGAGGGAGAGAGAGAGAATGCAGAGAATGAGAGAGTGAAGAGACAGAGAAAGAGAGAGAGACAGAAAGAGAGATGAAGAGAGAGAGTGAGAATGATAGAGAGAAAGAGAGAGAGAGAAAGAGAGAGAGAGAGGGAGTGGGAGAGGGAGAGAGAAAAGGTATGTAGAAAGAGAGTGAGAGAGTGAAGAGACAGAGAAAGAGAGACAGAGAGCCAGGGAGAGAGGGAAGGGACAGTGAGAGAGAGAGAGATGGGATGCATAAAGAGAAAGAGAGAGATATAAACTAGGAAAAAGAACCAGAAGAAAGAGAGAGAGAGAGAGAGAGAGAGAGAAAGAGAGAGAAGGAAATGAGTGAGAAGGGCAGAGAGGGGCAGTGGTCTGGGTAAAAAAAACATAAACAGCAGCAGATTTGATTTTTTTATTCGGTCCTGAAAGAGGGATGATAAACGAGTGTAAACCCCCTCTCTCCTCTCTCACTCTGCATTTCTCCAGCTGGAGATCATGTTCTGTGTGTGTGTAAGTGTGTGTGTGTGTGTGTGTGTGTGTGTGTGTGTGTCTCACTGTCTGGTGTTTAGAGTCTGAATTGTCTGTTATTATTAATTTATAATAAATGTATTAATAGTTTATATATTATATTATAATGATATTATTTATTTTTTGTCCAAGAGTTTGTAGACAGCCCTTCTTATCTCCATCAATAAGCACTAAATGGGGGGCTCTGGAGCACCTGCTCATGACATCATGACCCTACTGTTAAGTGTCAGCCCACCCCATCCTACCCCAACAACCCCCACCCACCCACCTCCACTGAGCTGTGGGACAGTGAAGCTTCATCCACTGGATTGGAGTTTGTGATCCAGAACTAATCTTCCTACATCAATACCTGACCTTACTAATGTACTAAATGCCATCAAATCCTCACTGCAATGTTACAACTGTTACAGCAGCGTCTGTGTATACATATATATATATATATATATATATATATATATATATATATATATATATATATATTGTATATATCTTTATTTCAGAAAGGAAAGAGAAGGTGACGTATCTGAATACCCCAGTAAGTAACGGGAGAGGTGGTCTTATCTTTTAGGCTATGTCCTGAACACGGCCACTGCCTTAAAAGCCGCCATATTGGATCAAGGGCAAGTTTATCCAATGGGAAGAGGGTCGTGTAGCAGATCAAAGAAGACCAGAATTGTCTCAGAAATCAATTAATGCTAATAGATTTGTAATATCTCTTATAGTTCAAATGTTATCAACACAGAAAGTTACAACAACAACCACATTCAACAATCTAAAGCCACAGTTCAGTACCAGGGACAGCATGTTGTTTAATGTGGTTGTTATTGCAAATTTCTGTCTTGATAACATTTGAACTACAAGAGATATTGTAAATTCTGGTCTTCTTTGATCTGCTACACGACCACCTTCCCATTGGACCATTGGAAAAACTTGCCCTTGATCCAATATGGCGGCTTTCAAGACAGCGATCATGTTCGGGACGCCACCCAAAAGATAGACCCCCTCACCCGTTACTTGCTCAAATATTCATATACATCATTTTCCCTTTCCTTTCTGAAATAAAAGGGCGTCCTGAGACTTTTGACCCACCCTGTATATGTATATTTGTAGATTTTCTCTCACTGATGAAGTTCTGATAATTAACAGAACATACAGAGAGAGAAAGAAAGAATGCGTGGGTGAGAGATGGTAGAGAGAGAAGGGCAAAAAAAAGAGAGGGAGAATGAGAGAGAGAGTGGCAAAGACAGAATGGGCGAGTGAAGAGGCCCTCAGGGGCCCGCTGGTTTTTTGGCCACTCCACTCGGCTGGAACTGTGTTGGTTGTGTTATCTCTGGCCGGCCGCTGGCCCGGGGAGACGTGCTGTTTCTCTGACAAAACTCGTTAGCGCTGTGTCCGCCCGCCGGATCGCTGGGGTTTGGGCGCAGAACCCCAATCCATTCATCCATGTCCTCCCTCCTTTTCACTCCTCCGACCACGGAAACCGGTCAGAACATCTGGACATACCTGATTGAATGCCTGTTAAGACCTTTTGGTGGAAAAGCTTTTCCTTATAAGCTTGAATCGTGTTTATAAGAGAAACAAAAGGAGCGGAAGTAAACGTATGTATATATATATATATATATATATATAGTCTCTGTCCAAATAAATAAAATGTCTTCACTTTTGTCCATTTTTATTTTTCTACCTCATTCAAACTCGACAGCTACCTTTTACAAATTCTGGAAATTTCATGATGAATGGGCCAATAGAAATGCTCCAAAATAGCTTGGAAATAATTCTGGTTCCATTGACTTACATTGAAAGTAAAGAATGTTTTGTCCTCTCCTGTAAAATTACTTTTATGAACATCTAGTACAAACAGGTTGAAGTCCAAACTACTCTTGTGCTCAAACACAAACAAGGGCCAGTGCTGATATCTAGAAAGAAGACAACAAAATACAGGGTTGGATACAGAGCAATACTTAGCAAGACAGAAAAATCTAGAAAGAAAAGGATACAGTACAAGACTACATACAGTATAAGTGCAATACTTATTATAAATCAAGAGTTTATTCCAATAATTCAGTAGATTAGAGCCTATACGTGCTTTACAAAGAGACGGTGGTCCTCAGTCTGCATTTGAAGACTGTTGAGAGGGTCCACTGTTCGGACAGCCAATGGAAGTTTGTTCCACCATCTGGTTACCAGGACAAAGAAGAGTCTTGTTGTTTGTCTTCCATGCATCTTGAGGGGTAACGGGTCAAGCTGAGGTTTTCTTTGGACAAGGGTTATGGTGAATTAAACTCTGCAGGAAAGCAGATCTTCAGGAGGAGGATAACAGATGTAAAGGGTCTAGACAAAATTCTTAATGTGTCTCATGCCAGGTTTAGCTGGTTGCTAAGCTACCGGCCGGCATCCAAAACAATGGCACGAGGCTTAAAAATCCGCTAATGCTAATGTCTGGAGTATAAAAGTGTAAATGGTGAAGGACTCATTACAGAGTTGATAATAAAATACTGTTTTGTGTGATTATATGACCAGAAACACATTAAAACTCCAGAGAATCAAAATAACTCACATTTTAAAACCACTTCACTGCTTCTAGATTAGCCTGCGGTGCATCATGGGATTGTCTTAGTGGCTGAGAAAGAGTTCGATGCTTCCTTAAAATCAGGTCTAAATAAGGTTTCTCAGTAGACAGCATGTTTATGGTATGTAAGAATTGGGACAGTCTACATGTCGGGAGCGCATACTATGATGTAACATGCTGCCTATGTAGGAGCTCACTAGGATTTGAGACACAACCAATAAGAGAACATATGGTATATTAAACACTTGAACAGCTATTTAATAAATATTTTATTCAGGATGGGTAAACAGTATTTAAGGCAACTCAAAGTAGAAATGGGTTAAATTGACCCGTAACATAATAAAAGGGTTAAATGTTGAATTTTCTAAACATGTGTCTGCTTGGAACAGTCCAGTGTTCTCTCAAAGCTGCTTTCTGACTTGGTTCTCCTGTGTCCATCACAGAGGTTAACCGGTCGTCGGGAACCTCTGGTGTCGGTGACCCCGTCGGGCACCACTGTTACTCCATCGGGAAGCACTTGATGTGTGAAAAGTCCATTCTCAGTACACCTTCACTATAGCGGCTCACATCCCACCAAGTTAGTGGTTTCTGAGATGCTCCCACCCTTCGCCCGGAACCCTGTTATCAAGTCCAATTGGACGTCAGTCAAATTGTGTCCTTTGCCTATGACCACGGTTTTGAGCTATAATACAAATGACTGGTGTGCTCGGTTGTTTATACCAGCAGCAAACCTGCCTGTTCGATCCAAAGCAGGGTCATAATATTATGATATGATCATGAAATTAAATATGCATGATTTTTATTTGGATGCACTGAAAATAACGTGAAATAAGCCCAGACTTCTCTCCAGAACGGAGCCACTGGAGATGCTTTTCCCACATGACTGTAGAGGAAACAAAAGTAGAAAGAAGACACTAATTTGGGGGAATCATGCACATTATTGTTTACTAATATTATATTAATTAATAATATAATTAGCTTTTCTGGATTTGCTGTATTTGGTTTGCTCCAGGAGCAAACGCAGGGGTATAAATACACAAGGCCAAATAAGGCCTGGGATGGGGAGGAGCTACAAACTAGGAACAAGTAAAGGCAAAGCATATATATATATATATCTATCATCACTGTCATTTGTCCTGCATCATTTAAATATGGCAGCACCTTTTTGTGATAAAAGGACCAATAGAAATGCTCCAAAATAGCTTGGATAAAATTCTGGTTCCACTGACCTACATTAAAAGTAAAGCAGGTTGTTAGCCTCTCCTGTACAGTTAGGATTTTGGAGATGCATGTTCTGCTTTGAACTAGCGTTTCATCCAGGAAGAGGAGAACCCCCTCCAGACAGCTCCCAGCAATTCCTATCTGAACCACTAGATTCAGATTAGAATGGAGAAATTCTTATTTTTATTATTATTATTATTATTAGATTAATTTTCCTCATCTATGTTCACTCTACATTTAAGCCTAAGTGGCGTGCGGTAATTTTAAAATGATTTTTAATTGGTTTTAGCCTTTGATTACATATTTCAATGTTATTTCTTATTAATTAATGGTAAATATTTTATTTATTTAATTTATTTACATTCATAAATTTACGCACAGACCACTTTTCTTTATCGTGAAAGCAAATTTTAAGCTTTTAGTCGAAATCCGGTCTTCCAGCAGGTGCGCGGAAGACGGTGCTGGTTGTGTTGGTGTGTTGCTGAAGCTATGACAGCCGTATGTTTGTGTGTGGTTGGGGGTTGTTTTTGGGGGCAGCTGGAGGCTGCATTCGTGTTTGGGGGCACTAGAGGGTCCTTAATCCCCCTCAGCTCTGCTATCAGCAGAAACAAACTGTCAAGCTGTCTGGCGAGGGCAAGGAGGGCCTGGCACATTCAGCAGGAGAATGATTCACCGTGGTGATATTGTATGTGTGTGTGTGTGTGTGTGTTAGTAGGTGTGTGTGTGTGTTAGTGAGTGTGTGTGTGTGTGGGGAGGGGGACAGTGACATGTTTGCAGGTGAATTGGACTGTATCTCAGTGTTACTGATGCGTGCTGTCTCTCTGCTCTATATTCAGGCTGAAGAGGCTTTAGAGCAGCTCTCTTCACCCGCATTACCTTCACCATATGCTGCTGAAATCCAAAATTCTGCAAATCACTCGCCGCTCCTCTCCCCGCAGATGTTCCACGTTGTTTTCGAACGCGTCGCGTCTTAAATCAAACTAAAACGAGCAGTTTTATCCACGTTGATGTTTCAGTTTCGCTCGCCTTGTAGTGACAGCACAGCATTATGTTCTTCTCTTGTGTTTCATCTGTTTGACAGGAACAGGAAATGTGTCGTTACTGAATGTTTACGCTATAAAACCCGACCTACGTTATTCCCTTCATCCGGTATAATTAAAAGAAAACCATGTTTAGACACTGGGTTCTCGGCTAGATGGGAGTGATTATACACTAGAATAATAAATAATCATTCTTTTAATGATGAATTTAGTCCTAAAATTGGAGGAAATCTTTAGCAATTAATGCAATTCATTATGTATTACAAAATTCTTTCAGCAGCTGCCTCTTTGTGTAGATCGAGGACAGAAATGATTAGACATGCAGATGATAATGACAAAGAAAGGAAGAAATTTCACCAAAATTAAACTCACTACTCACATTTAGGGAGGCAGCCTGCACCATTGCTACACAAAGGGGGAGTACAAGTAACATAAACACACCCAAACTGTACTGGGATAAACAAAAACAACACTGGCCACCATAAACGAGCATCTCTAAACTCACAACTTTACAGGAGAGGTCAAAAACCTGCTTCACTTTCAATGGAAGTCAATGGAACCAGAAATAATTCCAAGCTATTTTGGAGCATTTCTATTGGTCCGTTCAACACGAGATTGGTGCACGATGTAAAAGGCAGCTGACGTATTCAAACAAAGAAGAAAAATAAAAATAAATAAAAAAAATAGGAATCTGATTAATAATTTAATAAATAGGGTAACATTAATGGAAGCCTATATGGTTTAATAAGACTTACCTGTAGCTCTTTCTGTGACCTCCATGGCCATGTTTATATGGGTCACTCCGCCCTCTGCCATGGAAACCAATGAATCCTCATTGTTTTTGATGCTGGATGTGGTCACCAGATAGCACAGGTGACAACATCTACAGGTAAAAGCATGTCAACAATAACAACACTGACTCAGTACAGTTCCTTCATCAGTAGACGCTTCTGGTTGGAAAGTTTTGGGAGGTGGGTCATTCTCAGCTTTGCAGTGACACTGACGTGGTGGTGGTGTGTTAGTTAGTGTGTTGTGCTGGTGCGAGTGGATCAGACACTGTGTCCACTCACTGTCCGCTCTATTAGACACTCCTACTACTTGCTGGTCCACCTTGTAGATGTAAAATCAGAGACAGTAGCTCATCTGCTGCTGCACAGTTTGTGTTCCTCTAGTTCTTCATCATCAGTGGACACAGGACGCCGTCCACAGGACACTGTTGTCTGGATAGTTTTGGTTGGTGGACGATTCTCAGTCCAGCAGTGACACTGAAGAGGTGTTTAAACACTCCAGCAGCAGCAGCACTGCTGTGTCTGATCCACTCACACCAACACACTAATGGCCCACCTCCCTAATAGTATCTGCTCTGTGGTGGTCCTGTGGGGGTCCTGATCATTAAAGAACAGAGTAATAAAGTATACAGAGAATCAGATGAACTACAGTCTGTAAGTGGAGCTCCTGTATGGTCAGTGGAGCTGATACAGTGGACAGTGAGTGGAGGTCCTGTATGGTCAGTGGAGCTGATACAGTGGACAGTGAGTGGAGGTCCTGTATGGTCAGTGGAGCTGATACAGTGGACAGTGAGTGGAGGTCCTGTATGGTCAGTGGAGCTGATACAGTGGACAGTGAGTGGAGGTCCTGTATGGTCAGTGGAGCTGATACAGTGGACAGTGAGTGGAGGTCCTGTATGGTCAGTGGAGCTGATACAGTGGACAGTGAGTGTAGGTCTTGTATGGTCAGTGGAGCTGATACAGTGGACAGTGAGTGGAGGTCCTGTATGGTCAGTGGAGCTGATACAGTGGACAGTGAGTGGAGGTCCTGTATGGTCAGTGGAGCTGATACAGTGGACAGTGAGTGTAGGTCCTGTATGGTCAGTGGAGCTGATACAGTGGACAGTGAGTGGAGGTCCTGTATGGTCAGTGGAGCTGATACAGTGGACAGTGAGTGGAGATATAAAGAGCAACAAAGTTAGAAAGAAAAAAACTTGTTTATTAAAATAAAGGAAATGGCTTAACGAAGGGTTAAGCCCAGCCGCAGCGCTAAAACAAAATCGTTTGTTCAGACAGATAAATCGGTGATAAACACCAGCAGACCTGGCCTGAGTTCCCCTCATCAACACCCTCGTTATTATTCCTTAATCAATGCTGCTGTAGAGAACAAAGAGAGGGAGCCAGTCCAAAGGCCCGTTAGAGACAAATCTTTGATTGCATATCGTTAACTACTACTAAACATCAGCCCGGTTTAATGAGTTGCTCGCTTTCCGCATCCTTCCACTTCAAACGCTTCCAGAAAGTGTCCTAACACGGAGATTCCGTTCCAGCGCACGCCGGCCAAAAAGTCTGCTTAAGGCTTGTAAGCTGTTTTTGTGTGGACAGTGTGAAGCTTTAAGCCCAGACGCTGCCAAAAAACACACACGCCGAATAAAAGACAAACAAACACAGCAGCCTGACGGCACGGGCAGAGAGAGAGAGAGAGAGAGAGAGAGAGAGAGAGGGAGGACAGATGAGCTTCACTTCCATTTCTAATCATGGCAGTGGAAATCCATCACTCAAGAGAAAGAGAGAGGAAAAAAAGCACATCTGCTGAAAAACGGTTCGCATGAATTTCAAAAATAACATTTCCGCTTCAACAGATGGTGGAGATTAGTGTCACACCGCGGCTTCAGCCTGAGCAGTACTGTACCGAGTACTGAGAGTGCTGGGGGTCTCTTTGGCCCTTCTGAAGTATAAAGATCTACAGGGACGTAGGTACGACTGGGATGTATACAGAAGTTAAAGAAATTATACATATATGATTGTGTTAGCACTGTCTCCTCACAGTAAGATGATCTGGGTTGGATTCCCGGTCCGGGTGGTTCTGTGTGGAGTGTGTATGTTCTCTCCGTGCTTCAGTGAGATTTATTTTTTTGGGTTGTCAAGAATATAATGATGAATGGAGCAAAAGAAATGCTCCGCTGTGTAGAAAAAATTCTGGTTCCATTGACTTACATTGAAAGTCAAGTCAGTTTGTGTCCACTCCTGTATATATATATATATATATATATATATATATATATATATATATATATATATATATATATATATAGCATATGGAATTTCACATGTATATATTATTATTAATTCTGACTCAAGTAATTAAGGTTCCCATTAAAAATGAATGGGCTAAAAAGAGGCCACACTCATTTACTGAATGTCTGCTCGACCCACTGTCAGGACTGACCTGCATCCACAAATTAAGTGTGGCCTTATATATATATATATATATATATATATATATATATATGTACAGGAGTGGACAAAACTTGCCTTTACTTTCAATGGAAGTCAATGGAACCAGATGTTTTCGAAGTAGCAGAGCATTTCTATTGATCCATTCATCACAAACTTTTCAAACAATGTAAAAGGCAGTTGTCGTGTTCAAATAATGTAGAAAAATATCAAATTAATACAAATGGAGATGTTTGTTTTCTTTGGCTGGCAAGAATTTAATGATGAATAAAGCAATATAAATGCTCCACTATGTGGAAAAAATTCTGGTTCCATTGACTTACATTGAAAGTAAAGTCAGTTTTTGTCCTCTCCTGTAAAGATATATGGAATTTCACATGTATATGTTATTATTTCTGCCTCATGTATTTAAATTCCCCATTAAAAATGAATGGGGTAAAAAAGGGCACAGTTATTTACTGAATATCTGCTCGACCCACAGTCAGGACTGACCCCCATCCACAAATGAAGTGGCCTTTTATATATATATATATACAGGAGTGGACAAAAACTGACTTTACTTTCAATGTAAGTCAAGGGAACCAGAATTTTCTTTACCTAGCAGAGCATTTCTATTGGTCCATTCATCACACATTTTTCAAACAATGTTAAAGGCAGTTGTTGTGTACAAACAATGTAGAAAAATATTAAACTGATACAAATGGAGATTTTTTTTTTTTTGAACAGCCAGAATATAATAATGAATAGAGCAATAGAAATGCTCCGCTATGTAGAAAGAATTTTTGTTCCATTGACTTCCTCTCCTGTGTATATATACATACAAATGGATTTTTTTTTTTTTAATTCTGGTTCCATTGACTTACATTGAAAGAAACATCAGTTTTTATGCTCGTCTGCAAAGTTGGTATTTTGGTGATACTTGTTTTCCATTGAACAGAGTTCAGGACTCATCAAGGCCAAAGGCATCCACTACTCTGCCGGAGCGGCCCTCTTCGTCTCCGCTCGGAGAAATGAACAGTACAGAGCTTTTCTTTTCTTTTCTTTTTTTTTTTTTGCATGAGCTCCGACGCTCCTGAATTAATGATGAGCGCCAGCTCTGGCTCGTGTTAGCGCGGCGCTCCCCGGTGGCTCTGGGCCTGCAGAGGCGACAAGGTTTTGTCACCATTGCCGTGATGTCTCTCTTATTTATGACAGGTACACGACAACTGTGACTTCTCGCAGATGGTTTGATGGTGAATGTTTCGAGCTTCTGCAACATGTTTTATAATTTGCCAAGTAGAAGGAAGGCGGAGGGAGGAGACTTGGAGTCGGTGCTGGAAAAGGCCTGACAAAGTGTGACAAGCACGGAGCCAGGCTTCCCCACCCGCTCAGGGCTGGATGTTTGCACGTTCCACATCGCACTGACAGGTAGAAGGGAGGTGCGAGAGAGAGAGAGAGAGAGAGAGAGAGAGAGAGAGAGAAAGAGAGGGAGGGAGATAGAGATGCAGATAGGAGCCCTGCTCAGTTTCTTCAACCTTCCAGTTCCACAGGCAAGCAGCTCCACAATGCATTCCTATTCATTTTCCTCTGAGTGCCTTCCAGGCAAGAGATCGACACCATAAAGCAGCCGCCGTCCAGGCTGAGACGCTGTGTTCTGGGGCAGCAACTACCGCACACGGCACAACATACGGCGGAACACCCAAATAATGAACCCTCTAGAACCCAGACACTGCTCTACCACCTAGAGAAGTTTGCTGTAGAGCTCGTGGAACACTGCTTTTCTGTAGAATGTTCTAACTTTGCTTGCGTCTGACTTATTATAATAAGTACTGCTTACTTATACAGTATTCCGAGGCAGCGAGGCATCCGGCTATGTCTGAATCTAATGTTTATATAAAATGCTTCCTGCTGAGGTTCCTCCTGCTTTCAGTAGCTTCACTGCCTCACGTATCCCATAATACTCTGTGTCAGCGCTGAAACGGCAGGAAACATGAGCACTGTCACAGTGAAGGACGCTGCCTTCTGAGGCATCGACTTGTAAGGCAGCGAAGGCAGCAAGGCATCAAGACAGCTGCTGTCAGTTTTGGATGCAGCCTTTGGTGCTACACTAGAAGCCAGAGGATGTTGATCTAGGACTTGTTATGGAATCTAGAGAATCTTGCTGTAGACTGTAAACCTGGATAAGTTGATTGTACTAGAAGAGTTTGAGTGACTGCCTTAAAATATTAAAGTAATGCAAACTAGAGAAAATCTAATGGTATGAGTAAAATCAACTTAAATATCAAATAGACTGGAAGTGATCATTTGAGTTGAATACAATGAAATCTAAATTGTTTGTAAAATCTACCCTACTGACCATGAATTCAGCTCAACATTGAGTTTCCTGTAAACAGAATTATTAAATTTAGCAGTTAAATTTAGTTTTTATTTTAGATTTCATTTAAAATTACATCTCTGGGATCATATAGGATGATCCTGACTCTTGAAGGGTTCAGTAGTGATGATGACTGGTTTTGATTGGTCTAGTTAGAAAACTGTTTATCTTACAATAATTCTTAAATACAGTTTACACACTGAAATGATAAAAACACAGTAAATTACATTTTCTAACTTTAGATAAGCATCAACTGCAGAACAACAGTTTTACACCACTTGAATACGAAAAACAACTAACCAAGTTCCAGAATGAGAAAAAGAGAGGGAAGATGGCGGCTTGGTTAATTGTAGTCCTCTGTAGTTTTTCAAGAAAAGAAAACAATGGAGAAAATGTCCACTGTAGAGAAATTCCAGCACTACAGAGTTTCTGTCCGAGGAAAAGAAGTTCAACTCAGAAAACACCAAATCTCACAGTGAAAAAAGAAAAAGACTTCAAAACCTTTACAAGCTCCACTAAACAACTCAAACTATTCTTGATTGAACTGACCAATGAGAATCTGGTAAGGTGCTACAGGGGCGTGGTCCAAGCTAAAACCTGATGTTTTAAGTTTGTTCAACTTAAAAATATTAGTGTTCTCAGTTATTCTTTCAAAACAGTAGAACATACTAGAACATTTTAAATAATTAAATAAAACTTTTGTTTTTAAGCATCATTACACAAACTCTCTACACAGAAACTAATTACGGGTTAACAGTGTAGAACTGGTTGAACTGTGGAACTGGTGCTTAGGACGTTCTGCTTCGTAACAATGTTCCAATTTTGTTCTAGAACCCAGCAATCGTGTTA
>CM038704.1:52039044-52071544 GCA_021613375.1 Megaleporinus macrocephalus
ATTAAATATGTGTTGAACCATATTGGTTGTTGATTTTAATATATTAATCAGACAAGTGGAGTGAAAATGTGGACCAAATTTCTGTTTATATTTCAAACATGGACATTAATAGGTTAATAATTATTAAATTAATTTCCATACATGAAAAAGTTTGAACCCTATAACAGATTGTTATTATAAACATCAGACCCTAATTTGTTGATTTATTTAATGTGAATTCAAATGAGGTGCCTTCATTTCTACACCGTGTCACTAAAGTCATTAATTATTGATTATAGAGCGTAAATACACAACAACATTACAACACATGTAAAGTCCTGCTAGTCGTACAGCGTGATGGGTGAGCCACTCTATTACTCTAACACACAGTACACCTGTATATACACACACGGCGGGACAGCAGAGGCTCCCGTACACAAACTTACCCCCTGAGTGGGATTTTGAAGGTGTTTTGCTGTAATTGCGAAGCGCCATATTCATAAATCACTGGGCTGTAAGGATGGAAGGAGGTCATTTTATAATTTCTTATCTGCCTGAGATTAAGCACTGCTCAGAGTTACACCCCCCACCCCACCCCCACCCCCCATCCTCCGTCTTTTCATTTGAACAGTGTCTAGCCGGAGGAACAGATTGATTACTGTCCTCCAGTCCTCCAAAACAGCCAATCGCTTCTTAACCTGTAATTACACCGAGCCCAAATGAAGGAGGCGGCTATTTGTGGATGTCTGGCGAGGGACGAATGAAGAATGTTCAACCATTTAGAAGATATTACGGCGGAAATAGTCACACAGGAATCCTCCGTCCTTGACATCCATGCGTCTCAGGTTAATGCAATCATTTCCAGAGCAACTCAGAGCAATTTGTTTTATTATTCTAGGATCAAAAGATTAATTTGTACTCACAAGTCATCCAATACAATATCGATAGATTAGATAGATAGATAGATAGATAGATAGATAGATAGATAGATAGATAGATAGATAGATAGATTTCTATTAATAATGTTAACATCAAAGGTTTAGACACACCTACCCAGGTTTCTTCTTATCTGTACTATATTAATAATAATAATAATATTAGTGAATAAGTGTGAGGAGATCAGAACTATAGAATAGTCGGTATGGACTTATTCCCAGAGCAGAATTAAACATCTGGTTGTGTTTAAAGAATGTTTAGAGGGTCTTTTAGAAATGAGCTCATTTGCTCTGATGCAGGTTTACATACTTTGAACATTCTGACCAGCAGCTTCATGATCTCTGATCAGGAATCCAGAGCAGTAATTTCATTAATCAGGGCCCCAGTTTTCTTTAAATACAAGAAATTTACAGAATTAATTTTTAGAATTAACCCTAAAGCAGCCCATAATTTTATTATTATTATAATAATGATTATTATTAGTAGTATTATTGTGATTAATAATATTTTAAGCGACCACTGAAACAGAATAAAATGATAATGATGTGTGGTTTACTGACCGCACTGTTTAACATCACAATAGAAATGCTCTGAAATATCATCTAATAATCAGTTCTGGTTCCATTGACTTACATTGAAAGTCCTCTCCTGTACATTTACCATGTTGGACAGCGACGATATAACAATTACTATCTACTCAGACATTCACACATCCTATTATCTTCCATGCATCTATAAGATACACTACAGTCAAAAGTTTGGAACCACCAAGGTTTCCTCTTATGTGTAATATATTAATAGTACTAATATTAGTGAATGAGTGTGAGGAGATCAGAACTATAGAATAGTCGGTATGGAATTATTCCTGGAGCAGAATTAAACATCTGGTTGTGTTTAAAGAATGTTTAGAGGGTCTTTTAGAAATGAGCTCATTTGCTCTGATGCAGGTTTACATACTTTGAACATTCTGACCAGCAGCTTCATGAGGAGCCACATGAGCTGCTTCTCTAACAGGACTGAAGAAAATAGTGTAGATGATGAGATCTTGTTCTGATAAACAGTCCTCTGTCTAAATCTCCTGGTACGGCCGCCAATCCAAGTTAAGGATGTTGTTGGACTAATTGGTTGTTAGGACACTCTTGATCAATTGTGATGCACAGCTGAAAAACATTCTACTAATAAGTGAGTATAAAAGGGAACAACATTCTAGGTTAGTTTAGTATCTGAAGATCAGCAGTTGATGGCTTGCTGACCGACTCACAATGACCAGAAAGAACCAACTTTCTTTAGAGACTCGTCAGTCCATTGTTGTGTTAAGGAAGAAGATACTCCATTAAAACAAGAACATTTCACTGTGATCCCAAACTTTTGAGCAGTAGTGTATATATATCTAGACTGAATGATTGTATCCCAGACACTGAATACGACACCGTGTTCCATAAAAGCAGAGGAAGTTATCAGGAAATCACAGTGATTTGAAACTCTGCAGGCTGTCCGACCAGGCGCGTTCACATTTCCGTCTTTTCTTGCAGTGACTGCTAGACCAGCTTGAAGCAATATGTTCAGGATCCGAATGGAGATATTTATTCATAAAAAAACACGCTTTGAGCACTGAAAGCAGAAATGTGCAAGCCTGCATAATCACTGTTGGGGAACATGGGAGGGGGTGAAGAAAAAAAAAAACTACTGTACATTTATCTCCTGCTCATTCAGGACCAATTTTTGGTCCACTGAGGAGTTTTGTGTGGTGTTAAAAGCATTATGCAAGTCAAACCCAGCCGGGTGCACAGCGGAGGCACAAGTATACAGCACAGTATCATCAGCATAAAAGTACAACTCGCAGGAGAAACACTATGATCAGTACAAAGCCTGAATAAATCCGGCCTAATATGGAACCCTGAGGTACTCCATTAGAAAAGATACCAGGAGAGACATGCTGAGTTCTTTCACTAACTCAACAGCGCAATCAGTTTTGAGCACTTATCCAATGCAAGAAGGAACTATTTGCAGTAATGTGATGTAATCCTTCCTAGTAGACACCTTTTATACTTATGATCACAGAAATAATGTTAATGAATTCATTCTTACCATGAAAATTTAGAGTGTTGGCGCTATTTTAGCTCCAAACTGTACCTGAGCGTATGCTTAGCATATGTACACACGTTGAAAATCAAAGTTTAGTTAGACACATATCGGAAAAACAGTATCTTTAGCATATGGGTGCTTGCAGGTTCTCTCACAGGAGAAACGCTAGAATCGATAAAAAGACTGATTAATTCTGGCCTAATATGGAACCCTGAGGTACTCCATTAGAAAAGATACCAGGAGAGACATGCTGAGTTCTTTCACTAACTCAACAGCGCAATCAGTTTTAAGCACTTATCCAAAGCGAGAAGGAACTATTTGTAGTAATGTGATGTAACCCTTCCTAGTAGACACCTTTAATACTTTTGATCACAGAAATAATGTTAATTAATTTGTTGTTACCATGAAAATTTAGAGTGTTTTAGCTATTTTAGCTCCAAACTGTACCTGAGCGTTGTTGAAAATCAAAGTTTACTTAGACATATATCAAAAATACAGTATCTTTAGCATATACGTTCTTGCAGGCTCTCAGAAACACTATGATCGATATAAAGCCTGAACAATTCTGGCCTAATATTGAACCCTGAGGTACTCCGTTAGCAAAGACATCAGGAGATGCATGCTGATTCCTTCAGTAACTCAATAGTGAACACTAATCCAATTTAAGAAGGAACTATTCGTAGTAATGTGATGTAATCCTTCATAGTAGAAACATTTTATACTTTTGAATTTATTTTTACCAATAAAATTTAGAGTGTTTTCACTATTTTAGCTCCAAATTACACCGTATAACTAGAATTTGTACACGTGTTGAAAATCTGCTGGTAGTAAATAAGACACACAGATGTTTTACACACTAGTGTACTGTTTGAACAGATATGTGAGTACAAGGTTTAGTTAGACACATATCAGGAGAAACACTATGATCGATATAAAGCCTTAAAGCCTGGCCTAATATGGAACCCTGAGGTACTCCGTTAGCAAAGACACCAGAGGTTGCATGCTGAGTTCCTTCAGTAATGTAATAGTGAGCACTAATCCAATTTAAGAAGGAACTATTTGCAGTAATATGATGTAATCCTTCCTAGAAGACACCTTTTATACTTTTGATCGGAGAAATAATGTTAATGAATTCATTGTTACCATAACAATTTGGAGTGTTGTCACTATTTCAGCTCCAAACTGTACCTGAGCGTATACTTAGCATACGTATATGTGTTGAAAATCAAAGTTTACTTAGACACATATCAGGAATACAGTATCTTTAGCATATACGTACTTGCAGGCTCTCAGAAACACTATGATCTGGCCTAATATGGAACCCTGAGGTACTCCATTAGCAAAGACACCAGGAGATGCATTCTGAATTCTTTCACTGACTCAACAGCGCACAGAAATAATTGTAATTAATTGTTACCACTAAAATTTAGAATGTTGTAGCTATTTTAGCTCACCACAAGAGCACACTACGCCTGAGTGTATAATTTGAATATGTACATGTGTTAAAGATCTGCTGGTGGTAAATAAGACACACAGATGTTTTATGCACTAGCACCATATCCACAGTTATGTGAGTACAAAATTTAGTTAGACACATATTAGGAACAGGTGCTTGCAGGTTCTTTAACAGGGAGAAACACTATAATCGATATAAAGCCTGAACAATTCTGGCCTAATATGGAACCCTGAGGTACTCCAGGAGATGCATGCTGAGTTCTTTCAGTTCTTTACTTCAGCAGCGCAATCAGTTTTGAGCACTTATCCAATGCAAGAAGGAACTATTTGCAGTAATGTGATGTAATCCTTCCTAGTAGACACCTTTAATACTTTTGATCACAGAAATAATGTTAATGAGTTCATTTTTACCATAACAATTTAGTCGCTATTTTAGCTCCAAACTGTACCTGAGCGTATACTTAGCATATGTACACGTGTTGAAAATCAAAGTTTACTTAGACACATATCAAAAATACAGTATCTTTAGCATATACGTACTTGCAGGCTCTCAGAAACACTATGATCTGGCCTAATATTGAACCCTGAGGTACTCCATTAGCAAAGACACCAGGAGATGCATGCTGGGTTCCTTCAGTAACTTAATAGTGAGCACTAATCAAATTTAAGAAGGATCTATTCGTAGTAATGTGATGTAATCCTTTTAAACTTTTAAATTTATTTTTACCAATAATATTTAGAGTGTTTTCACTATTTTAGCTCCAAACTGCACCGTATAATTAGAATTTGTACACGTGTTGAAAATCTGCTGGTGGTAAATAAGACACACAGATGTTTTACACACTAGTGTACTGTTTGAACAGATATGTGAGTACAAAGTTTAGCTAGACACATATCAGGAGAAACACTATGATCGATATGAAGCCTGAACAATTCTGGCCTAATATGGAACCCTGAGGTACTCCAGGAGATGCATGCTGTTATTTCAGTAACTCAATAGCGCAATCAGTTTTGAGCACTTATCCAAAGCGAGAAGGAACTATTTGTAGTAATGTGATGTAATCCTTCCTAGTAGACACCTTTAATACTTTTGATCGAAGAAAAAAAATATTATTTTATTATTATTTTAGCTCCTTTTTCTGGCCGCAAGGGCACACTATACCTGAGTGTATAATTATAATATGTACATAAGTACAAGGTACTGTACATGAACTGGTAGTGAATAACACACACTAGTGAACACTATTTGAACAGATATGTGAGTACCAAGTTTATTAGGAACACAGTATCTTTAGCATATAGGCGCTTGCAGGTTCTCTCACAGGGAGAAACAGTATAATCGATATAAAGCCTGAATAATTTCGGCCCAATATTGAACCCTGAGGTACTCCGTTAGGAAAGACATTGGGAGAAACATGCTGACTTTCATCAGTTGCTGAATAACTTACTTACCAAGCACTTATCCAAAAGTGAACTTCTGTAGAAGAAAGATCAAATCCTCCATATCTAAGGCTTTTGATCAATGAAGATGAAATGTAGTGAGTGAAATGTAAAAAGGATACAAGCTGTACTCCAAAGTCGAGCTGATATAGACTGAAAATATCTTGATATGAAGTAGGATGCTAAAAAAAAGTCAGCTCTGTAATGAAATGCTGGATTGTCAGGCTGTCTCAGCAACGTATAGTCTCGTCTGCTGAGTTCCTGAGCATGTGGTGGATTTGGTGCTCAACGTGGAAAACAGTGATCTACTTAAATAACACTAAGCTATTTGACTAACATGCAGATCAACCAATCACAAAGCATTGATGTTAATGGTATGCAGATTAGGAAACAATATGCTGCAAGTGACTAGATAGCTTTGAAAGGTTTCTGATATACACAAGTCGATAGAAGTTCTTACACCTAGCAGTTCAGCTGATGTCTGTGGATGGAGCTTCTGAGCCTGACATTAGGGAATCGATAATATACATCAAAATTAATGTTGATGGGCAAAATTTAGATTTAAGACGTTTGTGTATGTATATGTATAGCACAGTGTATAGGCCAGGAAGAAATATATATGGTCCCAAAAAGGTGTCCAATGATTAAAGGATTTAGGATTTTATACAGAAACCCACGGAGAAAACGAGTAAGACTCTAATTCAAGACATTTCAGCCCCAGCAAGAACACTTTCTCTTATTTTATAACAGGATATATGGTGCTCAGTAATCAGGGTACAAATAATAATAATAAAAATAATAGTAATAAAAATACTAAATAAATAAATAGTAACTGTATTGAGTTAGTATTGAGTTAGAGTCAGATTACAGCACAATAAAATGATTACCAGCAGAGTTTTATTCACATGATTTTCAAAATTCAGTTTTAATTATACATTTTTCACATGAATCATGTAGACTTAAAGTTTTTCATTCAGGAGGCTGTTGCTGGATTTCAGTTATATATATATATATCTCATAAGAGGCAGTTAGTTTTACTTCTGCATGTGTGATTTTGTTCTCCAATAGTTTCCAGTGATGGTACAAACATGTAGAAATGATCTTTATGTGTTTATGGGTGTTTATTATGATTTCCATTTAATTGATTTAAACATCAATATTTTTGCTACTTTGGCCTTGTCCCCAACCCAGACTTTAAAACTTCTGTGCCCCAGCAAAATACTATAAATGTACTGTTTACTTTCATATTTGTACCTATGCAATATATTATCATCCCCAACATTATCGTCATTACCATGTAACCATGGAAACAAAGACTCATAAAGGAGCACATGTCAGCCATGAGTGAGGAGTGAGATGTTAATGTGTGTAAATGGGAGTAACTGAATGGTGTATTGCTCCTGATCATAGAGTACATTTATTCAGAGTCATTACCGTTTACCTCAGTACAGCAGTACTTTACAACTAAACATTACATTAACACATTATTTATTTATTTATTTACAAATAAACATTACATTTACACATTATTTATTTATTTATTTATAACTAAACATTACATTTACACATTATTTATTTATTTATTTACAACTAAACATTACATTTACACATTATATATTTATTTATTTACAACGAAACATTACATTTACACATTATTTATTTATTTATAACTAAACATTACATTTACACATTGTTTATTTATTTATTTACAAGTAAACATTACATTTGCACAATATTTATTTATTTATTTACAACTAAACATTACATTTACACATTATTTATTTATTTATTTACAACTAAACATTACATTTACACATTATTTATTTATTTATTTACAACTAAACATTACATTTACACATTATTTATTTATTTATAACTAAACATTACATTTACACATTATTTATTTATTTATTTATAACTGAACATTACATTTACACATTATTTATTTATTTATTTACAACTAAACATTACATTTACACATTATTTATTTATTTATTTATTGATTTATTTATAACTAAACATTACATTTACACATTATTTATTTATTTATTTACAACTAAATATTACATTTACACATTATTTATTTATTTACAACTAAACATTACATTTACACATTATTTATTTATTTATTTACAACTAAACATTACATTTACACATTATTTATTTATTTACAACTAAACATTACATTTACACATTATTTATTTATTTATAACTAAATATTACATTTACACATTATTTATTTATTTACAACTAAACATTACATTTACATATTAATTATTTATTTATTTATTTATTTATTTATTCATTTATTTATTTATTTATTTACAATTAAACATTACATTTACACATTATTTATTTATTTATAACTAAACATTACATTTACACATTATTTATTTATTTATTTATAACTGAACATTACATTTACACATTATTTATTTATTTATTTACAACTAAACATTACATTTACACATTATTTATTTATTTATTTACAACTAAACATTACATTTACACATTTTCTTAAAAAAGTGAAAATTGTCATTACCGCAACACATTACCAACACATAACCTGTTGAAATGATAATGACATCTGTTGATGACAGGTTTTCAATTTCACCATCAGTATCTTTTAAATTATTTAGAAATTAAATATAATTAAGTCTAAAAGTATGATTTTATAATGAAATTTTAGTGAAATGCATTACTTTGTATAACGAAACATTATAAAAGTTAAGATGGCAAAAGAGCCCTCGATTGAATAATTACCCGTATATGAGATGATCATCTTCCACTTCCTGTAAAATAAATGTCTGTTTAAACTCGTAGAACGTGCTGAACTCATGTCCAAGCAAAACACATTAGTACCAAGACTTATGACCCAGTTCAGCCTTTGTTCAGTTTTAGTTTTAGTACTGACCGCTATTTATTATTTCTATTGAGTCTCAAGGGACTTCAGCCTGATAAACAACAGATTGTTTACAACTAAGGCCAATTAGAAGACGTCCCAGGAGAGCAGGACAGTTTTAACTCTACTATATTTAATCCAGTGTAGTGACTCATTACACACTGATTATTAACCCCCTGTGATTCAGTCTCAGAGCTTTCACTGCAGGTTTCTGATGTTCAGGGTTCGCGTGTATGTTTTCAGACTTAAATTGATAAATTAGCCCTTATGTGGACACTAAGGAATTTGATGGGAAATGGTGACACTTGTAAACATTTGCAGTCAGTAACATATTTACAAACATTTGATCATGAACGAAATAAATAAGAATTAAAATAATGATCAAAAACAAGATTTTTAAGTGATACACAGCAGTACATACAGTAACATAGAGACACTCAGCAGTACATACAGTAACATAGAGATACTCAGCAGTACATACAGTAACATAAAGACACTCAGCAGTACATACAGTAACATAGAGATACTCAGCAGTACATACAGTAACATAAAGACACTCAGCAGTACATACAGTAACATAGAGACACTCAGTAGTACATACGGTAATATAGAGATACTCAGCAGTACATACGGTAACATAGAGATACACAGCAGTACATACAGTAACATGGAGACACTCAGCAGTACATACAGTAACACAGAGATACTCAGCAGTACATACAGTAACATAGAGATACTCAGCAGTACATACAGTAACATAGACACTCAGCAGTACATACAGTAACACAGAGATACTCAGCAGTACATACAGTAACATAGAGATACACAGAGATACTCAGCAGTACATACAGTAACATAGACACTCAGCAGTACATACAGTAACATGGAGACACTCAGCAGTACATACAGTAACACGGAGATACTCAGCAGTACATACAGTAACATAGAGACACTCAGCAGTACATACAGTAACATAGACACTCAGCAGTACATACAGTAACATAGAGACACTCAGCAGTACATACAGTAACATAGATACTCAGCAGTACATACAGTAACATAGAGATACTCAGCAGTACATACAGTAACATAGAGATACACAGCAGTACATACAGTAACATGGAGACACTCAGCAGTACATACAGTAACATAGAGACACTCAGCAGTACATACAGTAATATAGACACTCAGCAGTACATACAGTAACATAGAGATACTCAGCAGTACATACAGTAACATAGAGACACTCAGCAGTACATACAGTAACATAGAGACACTCAGCAGTACATACAGTAACACAGAGATACTCAGTAGTACATACAGTAACATAGAGACACTCAGCAGTACATACAGTAACATAGAGACACTCAGCAGTACATGCTCAGTTGAGAGGCCTCCAACAATCAGAATTAAGTTCCCAAGTTGCACAGTAATTACTTTTAATTACTAAGTAAGTACATACTTGTCTAGCAAATAATATAAAGTAGTTTCATTTCAGAACTATATCTATTATACAACATGTAAACATTTAAAGGTTCTTTATACCGAAGGGGGATGAAATGACTCATTATTAGTTCATAGCTCGTGTACTTGAGACACAGTAAGTCTCACGATTGAGAAATGAGTAATCAATCTTATCTTAAGTGTAAAGCTCACAGAGCAATCCAAAAATAGACACTGCAGTAGGGTTTCGGTAATGAGAAGAAGTAAATATCAGTGCAAGCAGCTGAGTTACACTTGACCTGGGCCAAGTACTGTTTGGATTAGCATGTGGGAGTTTTCATTGTTATGTTCTACGCCTACATTTTTGGCAATTTTTGTTCTGACAATTAATATATATATATATATATATATATATATATATATATATATATATATATATATATATATATATATATATATATGCTTATAATTATAAAGACATTCAGATCAGAATGTGTTGAAAGACAGTTTAAATAGTGAAGTTTGAGCCTATGTACCAAAATACACTACACTGCCAAATGTATTCGCACGTCTGTCGTCACACGCATATGAACTTGAGTGGCGTCCCATTCTTAATCCATAGGGTTTAATATGATGTCGGCCCAACCTTTGCAGCTATAACAGCTTCAGCTCTTCTGGGAAGGCTCTGTACACGGTTTAGGAGAGTGTTTAGGAGGGAATTTTGATTGGCTCTGCAGAAAGTAGGTGACCTCTGCGCACTATGCTATAACTATTTGTTATAACACCACTGACAGTCGACTGTTGGATATTTAGCAGTGAGGTTATTATAATTTTGGCAATTTAGTGTATATATTTATCATTATAAAGATGTTTTGATCGGATTAAGTTACAGAAATATCTAATCAGTTTCCATATAAATAATGATTTAATAAATGTCTCTGTGTTATACAAAGGTTCTGTACGAATGGCAGCTGACCTCAGATCACAGATTTACAGGAAGGGACCAAAACTGTCATTACTTTTAATGTTAATCAATGGATCCAGAATATTTTCAGAATTATTTTGGAGCATTTCTATTGGTCCACTCCTCATTAAATTTTCACACGACGTAGGTGGCAGCTACTGCGTTCAAATGATGTGAAAAAATAAAAATTGATGAAGATGGAGATAAATGGTTTTCACTGGCCAGTGATGATATATTGGAATTTCTCCAGTTTCTCACTGTGCGGGGTTTCTGTGGCTCCTCCCCTTTTGAGTGGAATTCTGGAAATTAAAACAGAGAGAGAGAAACAGAGCCAACTTATTCCATCAAAGGCAATTTAATGCTTCACTGCGCTCTAAGTTGTGACACATTTGCCTCCCTAACAAGCGACTCTTGGGTGCCGGAGAACATGACACCCAGTGTGTGTGTGTGTGTGTGTGCGTGCATGCGTGTGTGTGTGTGTGTGTGTGTGTGAGAGAGAGAGAGAGAGAGCCAGGCCTTAGGACATGGTGACAGGTCCTCTCTGCACAACACTATCCTGCTGTTATTTCACTACATTACCCACCAATAAATAACTAAATAAATAAATAACTAACTAAATAAATAAATAAATAAATAAATAGCCCATACATTAATTCATATACACATACACACACACACACACACACACTTTTTGGTGGAGCAGTTTAGCTCCACCCATTCAGCCTACAGCATTGCTTTACCAGGCTTTACCAGTTTAGTCACATCCAAAAGAAGCATCTGTTTTTTTTTTATCACATGCCTGAACGGTTAAATCCTGAACTTAAGAATTTGTTCTGTACGTTTGAGGCTATCCGCAGCCAATCAGAATCAGAATCAGAATCAGAAATCATTATTGTTTAATTGAACTGAGTGAAATGATTTGAATGTCTGAGGATTAAAGAGTGGTTTGGAAATGTCCATGTGGGAATGAAATATATGTTTTTCGTTTGTGAAACCATATAAACGTTAAAACATTAAATATAAGAAAGAAGCATAGTTGACTTTAATGATCGCTTTAGTTGTTTGTTTGTTTGTTTTGTTAGTTTTGTTTGTTAGTTTTGAATGGAAGCTGTGTTACACCTCAGCTGTAACATCTCAGAAGTTGAATGTATAATGTTTTCATTGCGTACGCCGGTGATTGTGTTTCGTGCTCGGAGGCAGAATGCAGTTCTTCATGTGTGTTTGGGAAGTGAGCTGCCTCGCTCTCGTTTTCCTGCAACTTCTAATCTTTTCTGTTATTTTGACCTTGCACGGTGAAAAACTCTAAGTGTAAGTCAGAAATGTTGTATTATGATTGGAGTTTGATGAAAATCTCTTGATCATAACATCATAATCGGTTCCCATTTACTGAAAACCAGAGATGCCGAAGTCAAGGTTTATTTACATGCGCCTTTTACCAAAAATGTAATCACAAAACAGAAGAACCCATCCTCTTCTAGTCCTCACAGGACAGTAAAACAAGTACAAAAACAACAGATTGGGCAATTGTTCCGCATCAGACCGCACAGGATGGGCAGTTGTTCTAATTTTAAACGGTTCATAAACTCTTTATATAGTTTGGCTTTTTCTAAAGCGGCACCAATTTTTTATATTTTGGCAACAATGTCAGTTTTAAAAAGAAATAATAGATTTTTTAGCATTTAAATGATGATTCGGTGGCTCCTCTGGCAGCAATTTCATTACAAAAAGAATTTTCTAATTTTTAATAAATCATTTTTAACATCAAACATTTGTGTTAGTCAGTTAATTCTTATTAATGAAATGAATGAATGAAATGTTTGTCTACAAATTTGACAATTGAAAAAAAATATTTAGAATTTTATGTGCAACTGTATATAATAACTCCCACAATATAGACATTACATACAATAACGTTTCTTTTATAATTTGAATTATATACCCCAGTAAGTAACAAGTGAGGGGGCGTATCTTTTAGGCTATGTCCCGAACATGGACGCTATCTTGAAAACCGCCAATCAGAGGTGTGTTTCCCGGTAAAGATTGATCTTAATGATTTAGAACAACTTTAAGAACAATGTAACTTTAAGAACTCCAATTTTTTTGAGTGTTTCCTGAACACCTTCTTAGTCTCCAAACTTAACAACTAGTTTCATGTAGCTCTTTGTTGACTCCGCCCCCCGCATCAGCACTGGTTAGGCACTGCCAGTTAAGAACTGAACCACCGATTTACATATGTTTCCTCATTACTATGCTACACATGTAACATTACGTGAATAATTATAATAAAAACGAACAACAAATAAGGATTTACATTACTGTAACACTGGAAGAAAATTAATTAAAAGTATGTAATTTATATGTGTATATCAACAAATAATATATTGTACTTTAAGCAGTTTAAACTGTTTATTTCATGAGATTACGATGATTCCAACCTTAAAATAAAATATAAAAATATACATTTATGAGCAGTATTGAACTCAGGGCCTTCAGAGTGGTGGACAGCTTGCTTCCCACTCCATCATGATACAAACACCTGTTTATTCTAGAAGTTACTGTTTACATAATTCAAGCTGTTGGATATGATATTTGTTGACGTTGGGTGTCATTTACATGATGCAATTCAAACGCTTTCAAAAGTGATTTTAAATCTTGAATTCATGTTTGTATAACTATGTGTAGTGTCCATGTACAGAACAATGCTTTTTTAAAAGGATGATTAGCGCCCTCTTGTGTTTTTGAGACAGAACTGCACATGAACTTAAAGTTAAGAAGAACTACTCTTCCATTTACAAACGACTTTACGTACTACGTACTACTAGGCTTTCAGGAAACATTTGTAATTTTAGGAATGTTCTTAAGTATGAAGGTACGAAGTACTTAGTGGTAGGAGCGTTTTGGGAAATGCACCCCAGATTTGCAGCATCTCTTCTGGTTCAAAGTTTCAACAACAACCACCTTGAACAACATGTTCAGTGTGCTGTCCGTGGTGCTGAAGATCTGAAGGTGCAGGTCAGCACACTGGACATGTTGTTCAAGGTGGTCGTTGTTGTAACTTCCTGTGTTGATAACGTTTGAAACACAACAGATATTACAAACCTGATTATAATGATTATAATAAGAGAGAGAGAGGGAGAGAGAGAGAGGGAGAGAGAGAGAGGGAGAGAGAGAGAAGTAGTGTTACAGTTTACCTGTACACAGGTAGGTGTAGGTAGTGTTACAGTTTACCTGTACACAGGTAGGTGAAGGTAGTGTTACAGTTTACCTGTACACAGGTAGGTGAAGGTAGTGTTACAGTTTACCTGTAAACAGGTAGGTGAAGGTAGTGTTGCAGTTTACCTGTACACAGGTAGGTGAAGGTAGTGTTACAGTTTATCTGTAAACAGGTAGGTGAAGGTAGTGTTACAGTTTACCTGTATACAGGTAGGTGAAGGTAGTGTTACAGTTTACCTGTACACAGGTAGGTGTAGGTAGTGTTACAGTTTACCTGTACACAGGTAGGTGAAGGTAGTGTTACAGTTTACCTATAAACAGGTAGGTGAAGGTAGTGTTACAGTTTACCTGTACACAGGTAGGTGAAGGTAGTGTTACAGTTTACCTATAAACAGGTAGGTGAAGGTAGTGTTACAGTTTACCTGTACACAAGTAGGTGAAGGTAGTGTTACAGTTTACCTATAAACAGGTAGGTGAAGGTAGTGTTACAGTTTACCTTTACACAGGTAGGTGAAGGTAGTGTTACAGTTTACCTGTAAACAGGTAGGTGAAGGTAGTGTTACAGTTTACCTGTAAACAGGTAGGTGAAGGTAGTGTTACAGTTAAACTCTGTTAAACTCCTGAATATAATGTGATGTGAGGGTCTTGCTCGCCGTGTGCGACGTGTACAGTGGGGGGGTCTCGATCGCTGTTATTTCTCAGTAGAGCGGCTCTGGCAGCCCTCCGTCAGCTGTACTGACATTTTAGAGATGCCAGGCGGAGCGGGCAGCGGTCCATTTAATGAGGGCTGAGGTCACCGTCCCACCTCAGCGTCCCACCTCAGCGTGCCTCCTCACCAGCGCCAACCGAAGCCCTGTGAACAGAGTGTTCTGGTGTTTGTTGGTGTTACGTCTGCGTGTCTGTGTCTGTTATGTTTTCTGAATTTCTCTGTCTCCCGTTCAGGAGAACCGTGTGATATTTTCAGGTGTTTTTCTGAATTTCAGGTGTTTTTGTTTGTTTTGTGTATAAGGGACGTGAGTTTAAACTCTCTGTTTGTATGTAGGTCACTGATCTCGCCTTATTCTGCAGCCTGACCCTCAATGTAGGTCATAAAGAACCCTAGTAGCAGTAAGAGTCGAGTGTGTGTGTGTGTGAGAGAGTGTAAGTTTGTGTGTGTGTGTGTGTTTGTGTGTGTGTGTGTGTGTGTGTGAGTGTTAGTGTGTGTGTGTGTGTAAGTGTGCGCATGTGTGTGTAGTAGTGTGTGTTAGTTTGTGTGAGTGTGTGTGTGTGAGTGTGTGTGTGTGAGTGTTAGTGTGTGTGTGTGTGTGCGAGTGTGTGTGTGAGTGTGTGTTAGTGTGTCTGTGTGAGTGTGTGTGTGAGTGTGTTAGTGTGTGTGTTAGTGTGTGAGTGTGTGTGTTAGTGTGTGTGTGTGAGTATGTGTGTGTGTGAGTGTGAGAGTGTATAAGTGTGTGTGAGTGTGTGTTTGTGTGTTAGTGTGTGTGTTTGTGTGTTAGTGTGTGTGTTAGTGTGTGTGAGTGTGTGAGTGTGTGTGTGGGTGTGTGTGAGTGTGAGAGTGTATGAGTGTGTGTGTGGGTGTGTGTGAGTGAGAGTGTATAAGTGTGTGTGTGTAAGTGTAACTGTTCACCTCACCTCTCACCTCTCCATCTCTCTCTATCTCTCTATCCCTCTATCTCTCTCCCTCTCTCCCTCTATCTCTCTATCTCTCTCTCCCTCTATCTCTCTCCCTCTCTCCCTCTATCTCTCTCCCTCTATCTCTCTATCCCTCTCTCCCTCTATCTCTCTCCCTCTCTCCCTCTATCTCTCTCCCTCTCTCCCTCTATCTCTCTATCCCTCTCTTCCTCTATCTCTCTCCCTCTATCTCTTTATCTAGATTTCTCCCTCCCTGTCTGTCTAGATCTCTCTGTCTCTTTGCATCTATCTCTCTCTATATATCTCTCTCTATATCTCTCTAACTCGATCTCTCTATCCATCTATCTCTCTCTCTCCCCCTTGAAATCTCTCTATCTAGATCTCTCCTTCTCTATCTTCAGCTATCTCTCTCTCCATCTCTCTCTTTATATATCTCTCTATATCTATCTATCTGTCTAACTCTTGTCTCTCTCTCTGCTTTGTTGTCTCTCTTTTTTCTGTTTCTCCTTCTTTCCTTTCTCCCTGTCCTCCTCTCTCTTTCTCTGTTTCTCTCTCTCCTTTTTCTTTTTTCTGTCATTCTTTTCTGTTCTTTTCTTTCCTTACCGTCTCTCTATCTCTCCCTCTTTCTCACTTTCTTTTTGCTCTCTCTATCTCACTCTCTTGTCAATTGCTCTCTTTCCTCTTTCTTTCTCTTCTCCTTCTTTTCTATCTTCCTCTTTTTATCTCTTCTTCACTTCCTGTATTTCTTTCTTTGTCTCTCTCTTGCTTTCTCTTTCTCTGTCTCACTCACTGCCCCCTCTCCCACCTCCACCATCCCTCTCTCCCTCTCTCCCTCTCTCCGTCTCTCTGTTCTCTGGAGTGATGGCAGTAGCCAGAGGGTTGCTGAGGGGGCTGCAGAGGAAAGATTGGGAAGATTGGAGAGCCTGATGCTTTAGGAGGATTCTCTCTCTCTCTCTCTCCCTCTCTCTCTCTCTCTCTCTCTCTCCCTCTCTCTCTCTCTCTCTCTCTCTCTCTCTCTCTCTCTCTCTCTCTCTCTCTCTCCTCCTCAGTCCTCCACTCATTTAATTAGTCATTCCTCTCCGTGTGCTCGTCTACACAGTAACAACACAGTGGTTGTGATTTGACATATCGTATCCTATGGGCACACGTGCACATCGTCACAGAGGAAGCGAGTGAGTGTGTGTGTGTGTGTGTGTGTGTGTGTGTGTGTGTGTGTGTGGGTGTGTGTGTGTGTGTGTGTGTGTGTATGTATGTGTGGCGTGTGTGTGCCCTCCAGCAGTCTCAACTGAAATCAGTTTAATTAAAAGACAAAAGGGGACAGCAGGCCTCTCTCTCTCTGCTGCACACACACTCCTGACATTTCGCCCAACACACGGTAACCATGGTAATCTTACACTCCGGACTGACGTGAGTGTGCGGTTGTGTGTGTGTGTGTGTGTGTGTGTGTGTGTGTGTGTGTGTGTGAACGTGTGTGTGAACATTCCGAAAAGTTACCCACTTTATTTGATGTAGATACGACAGAAAGTCATGAAGGTCCTGCAGTTTACTTCTTTAAGCTCCGCCCACTTCACTAGATTTCAGTATGTACACAGAAAGTATTATATCTTAAAGAATAAAATAATGTACTAACCACTACACCACCATACTAACCACTACACCACCATACTAACCACTACACCACCATACTAACCACTACACCACCATACTAACCACTACACCACCGTACTAACCACTACACCACCATACTAACCACTACACCACCATACTAACCACTACATCACCATACTAACCACTACACCACCATACTAACCACTACACCACCATACTAACCACTACACCACCGTACTAACCACTACACCACCATACTAACCACTACACCACCATACTAACCACTACACCACCATACTAACCACTACACCACCATACTAACTACTACACCACCATACTAACCACTACACCACCATACTAACCACTACACCACCATACTAACCACTACACCACCATACTAACCACTACACCACCATACTAACCACTACACCACCGTACTAACCACTACACCACCGTACTAACCACTACACCACCGTACTAACCACTACACCACCGTACTAACCACTACACCACCATACTAACCACTACACCACCATACTGACCACTACACCACCATACTAACCACTACACCACCATACTAACCACTACAACACCGTACTGACCACTACACCACCGTACTAACCACTACACCACCATACTAACCACTACACCACCGTACTAACCACTACACCACCGTACTAACCACTACACCACCATACTAACCACTACATCACCGTACTGACCACTACACCACCGTACTAACCACTACACCACCGTACTAACCACTACACCACCGTACTAACCACTACACCACCATACTAACCACTACACCACCGTACTAACCACTACACCACCGTACTAACCACTACACCACCATACTAACCACTACACCACCATACTAACCACTACACCACCGTACTAACCACTACACCACCATACTAACCACTACACCACCGTACTAACCACTACACCACCATACTGACCACTACACCACCATACTAACCATTACATCACCGTACTGACCACTACACCACCGTACTAACCACTACACCACCATACTAACCACTACACCACCGTACTAACCACTACACCACCGTACTAACCACTACACCACCATACTAACCACTACACCACCGTACTAACCACTACACCACCATACTAACCACTACACCACCATACTAACCACTACACCACCATACTGACCACTACACCACCGTACTAACCACTACACCACCATACTAACCACTACACCACCGTACTAACCACTACACCACCATACTGACCACTACACCACCGTACTAACCACTACACCACCGTACTGACCACTACACCACCGTACTGACCACTACACCACCGTACTAACCACTACACCACCATACTAACCACTACACCACCATACTAACCACTACACCACCGTACTAACCACTACACCACCATACTGACCACTACACCACCGTACTGACCACTACACCTCCGTACTAACCACTACACCATCGTACTGACCACTACACCACCGTGCCTCCATATATATATATATATATATTATATATATTATATGTTTTTATTTCATCTGTATACGTGAGTCAGTTGTGTTCGGAGCTACTGATTTATTCATGTATGGTATTTACTGAGTTTGTTTAGTTTCTAGTTTTAAACGCTGCGGCTGGTCTAGTGTTGCAACAGCAGCTAACAGCAGTGACATCACAGTTGTTTGAAACAGATTAATCTGACCCTGCCTCGACTCGGACTCTCACGTGGTTCATATTTTTCCCACTTTAGCGGGATGTTAGAGTGGGCCGCCCTCGTCCACACACAACCTTTTTAAAGGCCAGTGCGCGTGGGGGCTTCAGCCGGATGATCGGGGTCCCCGACTGAGAAAGACAGAACAATTCTGATGTGTTTGACTCTCAAAACAAGAGTGGGTGAAACTCTGGAGTGTGTGCTGAGTCTGTGTGCGTGTGGGCACACGCTCGCAAATGAAATATTTACTGGGTGAGTGGGTGCCGCCCACCGTTTGTTTTTCGTTGGCATTTTGTGGTTTAAACGCAGCTTGTGTGGAAGAAATGACTGAGCAGCTCAGCACTGGATTGTCTTATTCATGATTTTAATGTAGCTCAAATCCAACCGACTCTGATTGCTGTGCATACTATAATATATTTGTGTAGTTACTGTGGCAGTACCCCGGTGTGGTGGGAGGTAATCAATGCAGGTGATCAGTGGCCATAACAACAGACACAATGATGCTGACGATGATTCTAAAAGACGATGTGCGTCAAGTTACTCAAAACTCTACTCCAATTTAAAAAAGAGCCTTAGCCAACTACAGGGAGTTTACAGCACAACTCAATAAACCAGCTTTGATTTCCTTCTTGAGTGATTGATTAAAGGATTTCTTGACAGTAGGTTTATGATTAGGTTGAAAACTAAAAATAACTAAAATAATACAAAAAGACAAACAGAAACATGCTTCAATTACTGCATTCGTCTGTACAATAATAGTAAATAAAGCTATTTTTAACAATTAAATTGAATATGACAATATATTTCATTGCTTTGTATTCAACTTAATATAACATGACTAACTCACAAATACTAACATCTACATTTTAGATGTAAAGTTTTTACCAGTGCTATCCCAGTAGATGGCCAGTAGGTGGGGCCTTTTTTTGTCCTTTTATTTATTACATTTTAATGTGCTGGTATCTCCTAGCTAGCTATCCTCATCAGCCCTTGTTTGACTGAAAAGCCTGACAACCGAAACACAAAGATTCAAGAGTTTTATTGTCATGTACAGCAGAAATAGACACTTACACTGTACAATGAAATTCTTACTTTGCTGTTTCTCCATTCACCAATAGATAAGATAACAAATAAAATAAATAATAAAGAATATATACAAAATATATAAAGTATAATAATACAAGTTAGTGTTTAAAGTTAAAAATAAAAAAAATAAAAAATGAATTAAAGTTTATTTCATAACCAAAAATATTAAAATTATATTTATATTTATATTTATATTATAAAAGTTATAAAAAATAAATACAAGTTTAAAAACATGTGACTTCATTGCAAGAAACACTCTATAAACCCCCCATGGTTTCTCAAGTAGGTCCACCAAAGACCAGTTTGGCTTTAGTTAGTAGAATTATAATGACCATATCAGTTGTAGCTACTTCTTCTACTCTCTCTCCATCTCAAAGAAAGTTCTAGAATCAGAACTGAGCAGCTTTTATTTCTCAGATCTATTCAAGTAACCTTGGACTTGAAGGTTAACGCAGCTCTAAGAATCACTCCCATCTTATTTCCTCAGTAGTAACATGTTGCCGTGTTCATGGTTGTGATGTCACTCTGAGAAAAATAGGCAGTTTAGTTTTTATCCATATATTTGGGCAAAGAAAGGGCCACAGGAGGAGAGAGAGAGATGGATAGAGTATGTGCACCAACTTGGACATTTGATCTCTCTCTCTCTCTCTCTCTCTCTCTCTCTCTCGCTCGCTCGCTCACGCTCTCTCTGTTTGTTTGTTGGTGTGAGGGGATTTCAGGAATGATTGGTTGCTGGTATTACGAATGAGTCATCTAATGTCCCTCAGAAAGGTGAAGCTTGGGTGGGGGAGGTGAGGAAGAAAGAGAGAGAGAGGAAATTGAGCTAGAGAGAGAGTGAGTGAGAGAGAGAGAGAGAGGGAGAGAGAGTGAAAGAGAGTGAAAAAGGGAATATTTTGTTAAAACTAGGCTGATGTTCTCACTAATGGTGAGGCAGAAAAAGGAAAAAGGGCTTTTTTTTGGGCGGGGAGGGGGGTGTTGGGGGGTGCTGGTGGTGGTGGTGGGGTTCTTTTCGGGCCGAATTAAAGTCATCTCTCTGCGCCCGTTTCTTTCATCTGCGTCTGGGGAGTGATGAGTGAGTGGGGCGAGTTTAATCACGTTTAATGGCGAAGGGGCATTAGAGTCCACTTACCGAGACATCAATAGCTAAAGCTGGCTTCATAAGGTGGGTGTTTATTCACCTCGGCCGCCGGGGAGACGCGTGTTGTGGTTTTAGTGACTCGACCGCATCACGCAATCTAACCTCCACCCACTGCAGCTCACGCCGTGTTAAAAAGTTGCTGCTCCCTGAGTAGCCACAATCCAGTCCAGGCCCGAAGCCGTCAGGTGATGCAAGTCCGTATGTAGTTCCTCTAATTTAGCCGTGAACTCGGAATCCGCCGATGCCACCTGCAGCTCCGTCCGGTCCGAGGCCAAATTGGTTTCAGAGGGAACGGATTCCACGCAGCTCCGCGGATCTGACTTTATATTATTTTTTGCATTCGAAATGATTGATAGAATGAATGCTATAAATAAATCAGCCATCGCCACTGCTGATTGGCTACACCGGCTGTCGTCAGACAGTCTTGTTTCCAAACTTGCAAACTTGTGAAGTCCGGTTGGGCCTTGCATGCACTTCGCATCCTATTTCCAACCTCTGAGGTCATAATTTAGAAGTTTATATGATGAAACACTGTGACCCTCATCATCTCACACTGACTGCATCCATGTTTCCAGCTTGTGAGGCCATGATTCTGAAGTAATTACAATGAAATGCTTTGGAATTGAAATTGAAAGTTGGCCAAGTCAGTAACAAGCCTTTTACTCTCAAAATTACCAATTTAATTATGAAATTATGGTCAAAACAATGACTTCAATGGCCTCACATGGTCATTGCATCCTATTTCCAACCTCTGAGGTCATAATTTAGAAGTTTATATGATGAAACACTGTGACCCTCATCATCTCACACTCACTGCATCCATGTTTCTAGCTTGTGAGGTCATAATTCCGAAGTTTTTACAACAAAATGCTTTGGAATTACAATTGAAAGTTGGGCTAAAGTCAGTAACAAGTCTGTAACTCTTAAAATTACCAATTAAACGATGAAATTATGATCAAAACAATGATTTCAATGGCCTTACATGGTCATCACATCCTATTTCCAACCTCTGAGGTCATAATTCGGAAGTTTATATGATGAAACACTGTGACCCTCTTCATCTCACACTCGCTGCATGCATATTTCTAGCTTGTGAGGTCATAATTCCGAAGTCTTCACAACAAAATGCTTTGGAATTACAGTTGAAAGTTGGGTTAAAGTCAGTAACAAGTCTGTAACTCTCAAAATTACCAATTAAATTATGAAATTATGGTCAAAGCAATGATTTAAATGGCCTTACATGGTCATTGAATCCTATTTCCAACCTCTGAGGTCATAACATAGAAGTTTATATGATGAAACACTGTGAACCTCATCATCTCATACTCACTGCATCCATGTTTCTAGCTTGTGAGGTCATAATTCCAAAGTCTTCACCACACAATGCTTTGGAATTACAATTGAAAGTTGGGTTAAAGTCAGTAACAAGTCTGTAACTCTCAAAATTACCAATTAAATTATGAAATTATGATCAAAACAATGAGTTCAGTGACCTTGCATGGTCATTGCATCCTATTTCCAACCTCAGTGGTCATAATTTGGAAGTTTGTATGATGGAACACTATGACCCTCATCATCTCACACTCTCTGCATCCATGTTTCTAGCTTGTGGGTTCATAATTCGGAAGTCTTTACAATGAAAGGCTTTGGAATTGAAATTGAAAGTTGGGCTAAAGCCAGTAACAAGTTTTATTACTATTCAAATGATGAAATTATGATCAAAACAATGACTTTCAAGGTGTTCACATTCACAAGTTACCTTCCATGGCTTGACTTGAGCTGGACTAGAGTTGTAGTTTCTTCTCCTTGCGTCAAATGAAGAGAACGTTCTGGAATGTTCATGACGGTTTATTGAGCTCTTTAGTTCCAGTATACCCAATTTTACAGCCTCCTACATGGGTTAACCAGTATCTCCTGGGCGTGAGACGAATTCTGTTGACGTGTTCTGGCAAAACTGTTGGTTTCTTGAAGAACAGGAGTGGAGAACTTGTAGAGGAAAAAGAAGTTTTATATGCGTTACAATACTAATAATAATAGTTATAATAATAGTAGCTCAATAGTAAATCATTTACAATAACAGAGTTAAAATAGATAAAGTTAAAATAAGTTCTCGAGCTCCACATTTTCTTTGGTTCATTGCCGTAAAGAAACCTGCGGTGCTGCGGACCCCAGTGAAAATCAGACGTGAGCGCTGAGCTAGAACGTTCCACACACATTACTGGTCCAAATCGATAATTACCTCCACCGACTGTGACGCCGTCTTACTCAAAAGTTTGCTTTCATTTGACATTGCTGACATGACTTCATAGCACTTTGCTCTTTGATTTGAAAGGCGCAGGAAGGGGTTTGAAACGAACCCCCTGCAGTGATATGATTAAAGTTGGACGTTTTTCTCGTAAGCATGGCCGTGTTTCAGGACGAATGACTGCTAATGCATTTAAAATGATCACCTTCAGCTCCGTTGTGCTCCCTCTCTCTCTCTCTCTCTCTCTCTCTCTCTCTCTCTCTCTTTAGACGATGGTCAGCATTCCTGTTCCTTTCCCAAAGCCAAACAGCCTCTAAAGAGCCTTGTTATCATCGCATTGGCATTAACACCACTGAGCACTAATAGCTACTGCTAAAGCTAAAGTGCAAAGCGTTGTCAAGGTGTAACTCAAATTGCTGAAAGCTCTGATGGGGCTGGATTAGTTTTACCTGCCTGTAATTGGAGGATTTCTGATACCATCCATAATTTGTAATTGGAGTAAGTTACCTACCATGGCTTGACTTGAGCTGGACTAGTGTTGTAGTGTTGTTCTTCTCTTGGCATCAAATGAAGAGAGGAGACCTGTCTGGACCATTCATGATGGTTTATTGAGCTCTTCAGTTCCAGCATACAGTCTCAGTTGACTCTCAGCAAAACATCTGTATACCCAATTTTACAGCTGCCCACATAGTTGACCAGTATCTACTGGGCTTGAGATGGATTTTCTTGACCGTCTTCATACCAAACAAATCTAACTAAGCTTACAAACCAATGGACTTAAGTAGTCAACCATGTAAACCACACCTCCTTGTTATCTCTTTGCCTATAGAACCCAGAAACCCCCTACTTGATGGGCGACGGGATATATCTAGAGAGACATCCAAAATGCAAATAAGATTAACACAAAACGGAAGAAAGAAGAATAAATAATATTTAACAATAGATAGATAGCTAGATAGATAGTGTTGACCTGCTGGCAGAATTGTTGGTTTCTTGAAGAACATGAGTGGAGACTTTGTCTAGAAAAGAGAGCAAGTCTAACTAAGCTTACAAACCAATGGACTTAAGTAGTCAACCATGTAAACCACACCTCCTTGTTATCTCTTTGCCTAAACGACCCAGAAACTCTCTACTTGATGGGCGATGGCCTCTACCTTTGTAATAAAGTAGAGTTGTTGAGGCCCACCCAGGAATTCACCCGTCTCCCTCATCTAGGAACCAGGATGTCTCCAAGATGTTCCTACAAGTACTGGAATTGCAAGACTGGGAAGCTGTAGATAACCAGATGTAACAGTAGACTAACTATTGGAGGTCATTACATGACAAAGGGACATATCTAGAGAGACATACAAACTGCAAATGAGATTAACACAAAACAGAAGAAAGAAACAAGAAGAAGAAATAATATTCAGGAATAGATAGATATCTAGATAGATAGTGTTGACCTGCTGGCAGAATTGTTGGTTTCTTGAAGAACAAGAGTGAAGACTTTGTCGAGGAAAGAACATCTGGGGCATCTTCGCACCAAGCAAGTCTGACTAAGCTTACAAACCGATGGACTTAAGTAGTCAACCATGTAAACCACACCTTCTTGTTGCCTCTTTGCCTAAACGACCCAGAAACTCCCTACTTGATGGGCGATGGCCTCTACCTTTGTAGTAAAATAGAGGTGTTAAGGACCACCCAGGAATTTACAGTCTCCCTCATCTAGGAGCCAGGATGTCTCCAAGATGTCCCTACAAGGATTGTACAACACTAGAGGCCTGGAAATGTGATCCATAAGTAATATGCCTGGACAATAAGACCCTGGGATAAAGTATGTGTGTAGTGTTCCAAAATTAGCCCGGATCAAAATTCATAGCCCAATGTTTGTCCTCAGATTCAAATTAAAATGGTCCAAACAAACAAACACCTGGCATTTCCAGTTAATGGCAGATATAATAGCGTTCAGCCAATAAAGCCACCTCATCCAGCTTTACCAAAGCCATCCAATAGGAATCTCTCTGCTCAGTGTGAGGTGCTTTCAACATCATTAATTTCCATTCATCTCGTAATTAGGTCATCACTACACTACTGAGCAAACGTCTGAAGCACCAGAGCTGATAGTTTAAAAGTCTTTTTCTCAATAAGTGTGTGTTCACCAGCAAGAACAACAGATCTGATTAGAACAGAAGTAAATAATCAGACATACAATACAAAGTGACATGAATATGTTATTGTGAGAGAAGTAGATCAGATCTTGATCCAGTTTGAAGAACAAAGTTAGGGTCCAGATTTCTCCTGGACGCCCCAGACATTGTATGAATGTGTTCAGTTCCTTCAGCAGCAAATCTTGATTTATCTTAATGAAGTACTGAGCAGTCAAAGCAGGTATTAGATGAGAACTGATAATAATACTGGGATCTATCTATCTATCTATCTATCTATCTATCTATCTATCTATCTATCTATCTATCTATCTATCTATCTATCTATCCCAATACAATTCTATCTATCTATCTATCTATCTATCTATCTATCTATCTATCTATCTATCTATCTATCTATCTATCTATCTATCTATCTATCTATCTATCCCTATACAATTCTATCTATTCATCTATCTCTATACAATTCTATCTATCTATCTATCTATCTATCTATCTATCTATCTATCTATCTATCTATCTATCTATCTATCTATCCCAATACAATTCTATCTATCTATCTATCTATCTATCTATCTATCTATCTATCTATCTATCTATCTATCTATCTTGCTCTATCTATCTATCTATCTATCTATCTATCTATCTATCTATCTATCTATCTATCTATCTATCTATCTATCTATCTATCTATCTATCTATCTATCTATCTATCTATCTATCTATCTATCTATCTATCTATCTATCCCTATACAATTCTATCTATTTATCTATCTCTATACAATTCTATCTATCTATCTATCTATCTATCCATCTATCTATCTATCTATCTATCTATGCCTATACAATTCTATCTATCTATCTATCTATCTATCTATCTATCTATCTATCTATCTATCTATCTATCTATCTATCTATCTATCTATCTATCTATCTATCTATCTATGCATATACAATTCTGTCTATCTATCTATCTATCTATCTATCTATCTATCTATCTATCTATCTATCTATCTATCTATCTATCTATCTATCCCTATACAATTCTATTTATCTATCTCTATACAATTCTATCTATCTATCTATCTATCTATCTATCTATCTATCTATCTATCTATCTATCTATCTATCTATCTATCTATCTATCTATCTATCTATCTTTTAAAAGATTTGTGTTAATGACTTGCCTGCTTAAATTGTTGCATGTGGTATTCCCAGTGATACCAGTTGGAGGTCCTGCTGTAATTAGAGTTAAAGGTGGTCTGTGTAAGTAGAGTGTGGGGGTTGGTGGTGTGTGGAGTCTTGGAGAGGTGGGAGAAATGTAAAAATAAATTATCCAGTAAAATATGGAATACGGGCTCTTTAACTAAAGTTGGTTTAGATGTGAGAATATTACCGCATCTCACTTCGGCAACAATAAGGAAAGTGTATTCAGCTCACTCTCAGAACACTTTCCAGCGAGACTCTTCTCTTTTGTTTACACACTTCTGCTTATACATTATGCATTATATATGTTCTACATTCTGCTGTACAGAAACACTGCAGCCTCTATACGGAGCCACTGTAATATTTCTTCTGCGCACTCGTCAATAACCCTACTTTATCAGCGGTGTCGTTGCGGATCTGAGGGCCTACTCTAGCTTTTGGGGGCCCAAGCCCTGATCTTGCTGGCTGATGTACAGAGAAACGAAAGGCTGATAAATAACAACAGCTCAGCAGAGTTTGTGAACCTGGACAATTATTATTATAATTATAATTATAATATTTTATTTATTAGAATACTATTATATATAATTTAACCATGTGTTTTATTGTGAATCTGAAAAATGAATGAAGAATGAAATTTGAATGTGTTAAACATTAAATGTGCTCTGTAAGACATCCAGCCAGCAAGATTAGGAGCCCCCACTTGGGTTAAAGATGGGCTGCCAATTGGATCCCCTTTAAGCAACTCAGTAAGGCCTCAATATTTGTTTATGGCTCTATATGGGCCCAATGTCTATGAGTGTTTGACCAACCATAATAATCTAGGCTGCAAGTGGAGCCCATGTGAACAACCATCCACTGGCCCCTCAGTCAAATAACCAGAAATAAATGTAACCCTGCTGGAGCCACAAATGTAGCCTATCTGGGCTCCATGATAGTGACCCAAATGGTGTCCACAACTGCAGCTTTACTGGGTCCCACAATAGTAACCAACCTGGGGCCCACACCTGTAGCCCAACTGGGGCCCCCAACAGTAACCCAATTGATGCCCACAAATTGACTCAACTGGGACTGTAGCCCAACAGGGGCCCAGAGTTATAACCTAATTGAGGCCAAAAGTTATAACCCAACTGGGACCCAAAGTTATAACCCAATTGGGGTCAATGTATCACCAATCAAAAAGCCCCCACAAGCCCATGTAAAACCAATACAGCCCAGATGAAACCCTGATGGGGCCCGTAGGGACATGTAAGACACCCAGCCAACATGTCCATGTGGGCCCCAATGGGCTGCCAATTGGGTCCCCTTTAGGCAATCTAGTTAGGCCACACAAAGATTTGTCTATGGCTGCATATGGGCCCAGTGTATTTGCCCTAAGAATAATCTGGGCTGCAAGTGGGGCCCTTGTGAACAGTAATCCACTGGCCCCACAGTCAAACAACAGTAACCCTGTATATAAAGTTACTTCTTGCCTCAGCATTAAAGGGTCAATATTAAAAACTTAGCCTTGTCATTAAAGGGCTAATATTGACTACTTGTACCTTTTCATTTTAAAGGGCCAGTATTAGTTACCTGTTCACCTTCTCATTAACGAGTTAACAGTAGATACCTGTTAACACCTCAACTGCTTTTTTAACATTTGCTCAGTATTAATACTTCTAGTTCTGCCCACTAGCTTTGGCCTCAGTATTAATAATCAATACTCTCTGTATCTGACTCACATAGGCCTTCAGACATACACAGTCTCTCGTGGGGGTACATGTGTAGGGATGCTGGTGTCGACCTTGGGGGAAATCCATCACCCAGACTGGAGGATTCTCCAGAGAGAGCATGTTCAGTGCTCAGCTTGTTAAACGCATCACACACACACTCACACACTCATCCAGTGCTCAGCATCTCTTCCCAGACACATCAAGCTGTCATCAGGACCTTTACCCAACCAGCCTCTCTCTCTCTCTCTCTCTCTCTCTCTCTCTCTCTCTCCATTATTTCTCTATTCTTGCCTTATTTTCTCTCTCAGTTCGGTTCTGAGTGATTTACTGCCACAGCAATTATAATGGAACATCTGTATCACATACGTTACACATAGGGTTTGAAAATTAATTGATAGATAGATAGATATGGTGCACAGACAGAGGGATAGTATGGATAATGAAAATTGTGTATGAGGTTTCTTCTGAAAGAGAACTCCTTCCGACCTCTACCTGTTATGCAGGTTGGTGATATAACTTTCTTATGGCCTATATATGTGCTTCTGTTAGCTGTACATACTGCAGCTAGTTTCCAAGCTACTGATATCTGACTCCTGTTCTTTAGACTAGGTTCTTTGTGTACTGTGCACCATTCTTTATTTATTTATTTATTTATTTATTGAAACTTTCTGTTTGCAAATACTTGGATGTAATAGAAATGGTTTAAAACGTCGCTCCGTGCCAAATTCTTTGCTACAGACTTTCTGCAGGCGCAGCATTCCACATCACTGCGAGAGCTGTAGCTGGAATGGGTGATGCAGATTTGTTTTAAACTATTTAAACTTGTGCAATAAATTTAATACAGGCTGTTGTTTCAGCAGCCTGGTTACGGAGCACTTGTAGGCTGTTGGTCTGGGAACCAGCCTCGTGACCAGAAGGTCGCAGGTTCAATTCCCTGAACTGACCAGACACGACTGATGTGACCCTTGGGCAAAACACCAAACCCGCAACTGCTCACTCTGCACTGTAGATAGTGTAGCCTGCTACTCCAGGAAAGTGTGCTCACTGACCCCTAGTGTGTGTGTTCACTAGTGTGTGTGTGTGTATATATGTGGGATTTTCACTACCCTCTAGTGTGTGCGTTCACTAGTGTATGTGTATATGGATATTTCACTGCCCCCTTGTGTGTGTGTACACAAGTGTGTGTGCATGTGGGTTTTTCACTAGCCCCCTAGTGTATGTGTTCACTAGTGTGTGTATATGTGGGTTTTTTACTACCTCTAGTGTGTGTGTGTGTGTGGTGTTTCACTGTCCCCCAGTGTATATGTTCACTAGTGTGTGTGTTCATTAGTGTGTGTGTGTTTGTGGGTGTTTTACTGCCCGCTAGTGTTTGTGTTCACTAGTGTGTGTGTGTGTGTGTGTATGTGCATGTTTTACTGTCCCCTAGTGAGTGTGTGTTCACTAGTGTGTGTGTGTGTGTGTGTGTGTGTGTGTGTGTGGTGTTTCACTGTCCCCCAGTGTATATGTTCACTAGTGTGTGTTCACTAGGGTGTGTGTGTGTTTGTGTGTGTGTTTGTGGGTGTTTTACTGCCCGCTAGTGTTTGTGTTCACTAGTGTGTGTGTGTACGTGCATGTTTTACTGTCCCCTAGTGTGTGTGTATTCACTAGTGTGTGTGTGTTCACTAGTGTGTGTGTGTGTGTGTGTGTGTGTGTATGTGTATGTGGGTGTTTCACTGCCCCATAATGTGTGTGTATTGACTAGTGTGTGTGTTGACTAGTGTGTGTGTGTGTGTGTTGGTATATGTGCATGTTCCTCTGCCCCCTAGTGTGTGTGTATTCACTAGTGTGTGTATGTGGATGTTACACTGCCCCCTAGTATTTACTAGTGTGTATGTGGGTGGTTAGTGTATACAAAAAGACTTGGGGGTCCGCAGCTGGGTCAAATGTGGAGGACAGTTTCTTTAAGTGTGTAAACACAAACAGTCGACAGATCTTATCACACTTATTTTGTACCTCATCATTAAAGGGTTAATATTAGATCCTTTGTTTCCTCAACATTAAATAATAAGTATTGTCTTCCTGTACGTTCAGTTTAAAGGGCCTCTATGAGTTACTGTATTTACCTCCTGATTAAAGGGCTAATACTAAGCCACACAGAACTGTGAGAGTAAGTGTACTGAGCGTGGTCCACTGGTACTGTATTAGTATGTAAATCTCAGGCCCCCGTTCAGAAGAGGAGGTATTGTAATGTGGTGGTGTCATTCTGCTCCTCTCTCCTGCTGGACTCTCTGTGTATTATAATAATAGAAGCTGATGTAATTCTGGCCGCTCTGTGGATTTGTTGTTTGTTTGGATCATGTGGGGCTGGACTCCAGCAGGCCCTGGGTGGCACACACACACACACACACACACACACACACACACACACACACACACACACACACACACACACACTCACACACACACACACACACACAGGCTGTGTATTCTTCCACTCAGACTGAAGTGCATATTGTCCTTCAGCAGACAGTGGGGCGGGCGGGGGGATGCGGTCTGTAGGGTCTTACCTGTGTCAATGATAGCATTCCAGTAAGCCTATAACTAAAATGACTAAACATATATTTCTGATATATATATATATATATATATATATATATATATATATATATATATATATATATATATATATATATATATATATGAGAACACATTGTTGTTTATATATATAGTATATATTATATATATATATATATATATATATATATATATATATATATATATATATATATATATATATAGTGTATCTTATATTATATATATAGTATATCAAGAGTATCTTCAAAATTGCAGCTTTACAGGAGAGGCCGAAAACATACTTTACTTTCTATGTAAGTCAATGGAACCAGAATTGTTTCCAAGCTATTTTGGAGCACTTCTATTGGTCCATGCATCATAAAATTTTGACAATATGTAAACAACTATTGGTGTGTTCGAATTATGTAAAAAAAACCTCAGAATCGACAAAAAAATAAAATAAAATAAAAAATAATATATAAATATAGACTACATTAAAATAAATCTTATATAAGAACAGCACTATACATAACACATAAACTAAACACAATTATAATACGTTTATGATTTCATGATCAAATACTTAATAAGACTGTAATATACTGGTCCCCGCTACTGAAAGTTGTCTTTCAGGGATGGACCAGGATGATTGCCGGTGTGTGTGGGCCACTGAGACAGTGTGAGAGAGGAATGTATGGTCGTCTCTAATGATGCTCCTATATTAAACAAATGGAGATGATTCTGGATAAATGGCATGTACCGTAGTGCTCTTATTTAGCCGAGTTAGTGATTAATTACATCCTCAGTATGTGGCCACGGGCCAATCACACTAATACCAGCGCCAGCAGAACAAAGCAGAACCATTACAGCCTGGAGAATCGCGGGGATGTGAGAGGGCCAGAGTGTGGTGACGGTGAGGTAGCCTGTATAAGAAGTATCAGTCTACCTGCGCGCTACGGCTACACACTGGCTAACTACCTGCTGATCACTCTGCAGCTGAGCTACAGTGTCTAACACTCCTGTTTCCTGAAGAGATAAAC
>CM038704.1:52076544-52161544 GCA_021613375.1 Megaleporinus macrocephalus
ACCATACTAACCACTACACCACCATACTAACCACTACACCACCGTAATGACCACTACACCATCGTACTGACCACTACACCACCGTACTGACCACTACACCAGTGTACTAACCACTACACCACCGTACTGACCACTACACCACCGTACTAACCACTACACCACCGTACTGACCACTACACCACCATACTAACCACTACACCACTGTACTAACCACTACACCACCGTACTAACCACTACACCACAATACTGACAACTACACCACCATACTGACCACTACACCACCTTACTAACCACTACACCACCGTACTAACCACTACACCACCGTACTAACCACTACACCACCGTACTGACCACTACACCACCGTACTGACCACTACACCACCATACTGACCACTACACCACCATACTAACCACTACACCACCATACTAACCACTACACCACCATACTGACCACTACACCACCATACTAACCTCTACACCACCGTACTGACCACTACACCACCGTACTAACCACTACACCACCGTACTAACCACTACACCACCGTACTAACCTTTACACCACCATACTAACCACTACACCACCATACTGACCACTACACCACCGTACTAACCACTACACCACCATACTAACCACTACACCACCATACTGACCACTACACCACCATACTGACCACTACACCACTGTACTAACCACTACACCACCATACTAACCACTACACCACCGTACTAACCACTACACCACCATACTAACCACTACACCTCCATACTAACCACTACACCACCGTACTAATCACTACACTACCGTACTAACCACTACACCACCGTACTAACCACTACACCACCGTACTGACCACTACACCACTGTACTAACCACTACACCACCATACTAACCACTACACCACCATACTAACCACTACACCACCATACTAACCACTACACCACCATACTGACCACTACACCACCGTACTAATCACTACACTACCGTACTAACCACTACACCACCGTACTGACCACTACACCACTGTACTAACCACTACACCACCGTACTGACCACTACACCACCATACTGACCACTACACCACTGTACTAACCACTACACCACCATACTAACCACTACACCACCATACTAACCACTACACCACTGTACTAACCACTACACCACCATACTAACCACTACACCTCCATACTAACCACTACACCACCGTACTAACCACTACACCACCATACTGACCACTAAACCACTGTGTATCTATACACACACACATATATATATATATATATATATATATATATATATATATATATATATATATATATATATATATATATATATATATATATATTTCATATACATAACGTAAGTTAATGATAAGATTTTTTTCAAAGTGGTTTTAGAGCATTGTGGTCCAATTACCATTAAAGTTTAGCACAATGTAAACAATCAACCGTGCAGTTTAAATAGTGTAGAAAACTAAATTACTAAATATGGAAACGCTTGTTTTTCTTTGGACAGTGATGATAAATCCTTTACTAAGATTTTTTTTGTACTTTTCTGCATAATTAGTCCCTTTACTTCAACTGTGCAACACACAAAACCACATGTCCCTGCCTGGAGAACGTGATATTTGAGTCTAGTGAATGAAACAATGAAGACAACCTTGCACGAGTCAAGTGATGAGTCACTGGAGGCGTTTCATAGTCACTGAAATACCACATGAAATGAAGTTGACTACTTTTCAATTAGCATGCACATCAGGAAGAGTGTTTCTTATCAGCAGAGAATGAAGTGAAATCAGATATTTTTTTTTTAAATATGGAGAAAATAATTGAATTCATGGTGTGTGTGCACTTTTATTCTGGAAACAGTCTCTGATATGAAAAATCAGTGGTTGTGTCTCAAATCCTACTGAGCTCCTACATAGGCAGCATGTTACGTCATAGTATGCGCTCCCGACATGTAGACTGTCCCAATTCTTACATACCTTAAACATGCTGCTACTGAGGAACCTTATTTAGACCTGATTTTAGGGAAGCATTGAACTCTTCCTCAGCCGCTAAGACAATCCCATGATGCAGTGCAGGCTGATCTAGGAGCAGTGAAGTGGTTTTAAAATGTGAGTTATTTTGATTCTCTGGAGTTTTAATGTGTTTCTGGTCATATAATCACACAAAACAGTATTTTATTATCAACTCTGTAACGAGTCCTTCACCATTTACACTTTATACTCCAGACATTAGCATTAGCGGATTTTTAAGCCTCAGACTATTGCTTTGGATGCCGGCCAGTAACTTAGCAACCAGCTAAACCACCGGTGGCGTGCTGCAGTGGGGGGAACAAGCCGTGACGCAGTCTCTCTCTAACTAGAGCGTCTCAGTAATCTGTTTTATGAGGAGAGATGAGGAGAGAACACTGCTACTTACACAGCTGCTACCTAGACAGCCTACTTAGACGCTCACTAGGATTTGAGACAGACCCTATATTTTACTTAAGGGTGTAGTTTTGCTCTTGACATTGGTGGGGACCTATGAATCTACCATTGTGCTAATGGTCTCAGGGTTAATACCTGGAGTGCTGCCCAATCTGTAACAATCCTAGAAAACAATTCAGTCTTTCTTAACATCTCAAATAAACTACAAGGCATAGACTGGTTTCAGCCAGTTTCAATCCAGTAAACAGTGAGTTTACATCTAAACACTAAGCAACATTACTTCAACCATAGTGCAATTGACTTACAACTTAGTGCAACTGACTTATTCACAGCTACAGACGATGTTAGCCTATTGTATGCTGCTCCAAAGCCTAGCCTCACCATTAACATTACTATGATGGACTCATTTCATTAGCGCACTTGACTTTAAGTGACGTTTCTTTGAAAAATAGCTCCACACTCTTCTTTTCTGCTGCCATCCTCACTCGCTTTTCACACCCATGTGGCTCCCACGCTGCACCTGAGTCTTGCACAGTGAGTCTCATATGACTGGAAAGCTTTCCTTTCAGTTTAGGCTGGCCGCATGTGTTACAGTGAAGTATAGACTCGAGTGGACAATGTGATTTAACCCTTTCTGCACCTCTAGGTTAATGAGACATTGACAGGTTGGGTTTTCTTTTTTGGAGGGGGTCCAATTATTGGTGGGGACAAGTCAATAATCTTTGGATATTGGTGGGGTCATGACACTTCCACGTCCATGCTGATTCTACGGACTTGATTGAGGCTATGAATATTTCATGGATTTTGAATAAGATGTGCTAAACATATTATGTATATCATCGCTGTCCAATAAAAAAAACAGTAACTTTACAGGAGAGACCAAATACTTACTTTACTTTCATTGGAAGTCAATGTAACCAGAATTTTTTCCAAGCTGTTTTGGAGCATTTCTATTGGTCCATTAGTCGTGAAATGTTCACACAATGTAAACGGCCATTGGTGTGTTCAAATGATGTAAAAAACTGGATGAAAATGAAGATACATGGTTTTCATTGGACAGCGACGATATACATGGAAATACCGACATAATGTACTACAACCTAAAGATGGAAGGATCAATCGGTCATGTATCAGTGTAGGCCAATTTCTAATCAAAATATACAATCAGCGATCAACCAATATTTCTCCAATTTAGCCGATCTCGAGAACCGATCGATGATGTTAGACAAATTTGCCTAATTTGTGTATTTACAGCTAGCATTTCATCCAGGAAGAGGAGCCCTCCGTGAACCCCCCTCAGTCCAGCTCCCTGCAATTCCTATTTAAACCTCTAGGTGTAAATACAACCCTTTCCAGCCAATCAGTGAGCAGATTGAAGCGATGAGTTTGTCAGAGCTAACCGTGTGTTTAGATTGGCTGCCGAAGCCGGAGCCGTATTAAACGCTGGGTGTACTGTAAGAGATAAAGAGAGCGCTGCTGCTCGGAGATTTAAAACTAGTTCCAATCAGGCGATGTTTTGGGCCTCATTGCGGAGTGATGGATGATGAGGGCTGCCCGTGCGGATGCCTGTTCAAAACGCTTCTCCTGGAGCTCCAATCTGCATGTTAATGGCGGACGCGGCCCTGTCAGCGGAATAGAAAATCAGAAATGAAGTGGGCTGGGGGACACTTTAGAGCCGGGGTAATTTAGTTAACGTGGCAGGACTGCGAGGTCATTCAGCCCAATCAATCTCACTCGCTGATAGAAATGGTATCATTACGGAAGAGGCAAAGCAGAAAATAGGAGCGACGCGAATGATCGAATGGTTCTGGTTGAAAATGACTAATACCACTGTGCACTCACGCACACGCGCGGCTTTTTTCACGACCAGAACACAAAAACATTGGACTCGAAGCCAACGTGCACACACACATGCACACACACTGAGATAATGAGTCTATTGTTCAGATTATATATTTATTTACAGGAGAATTTTGCATTTAGTCTCTTTTGTTGTCCACACGCGCCCACACGGCACCCTTATATATACATATATACACGAAGAATGTACTGTACATGTTAAACATATACAATATTTATTCATTAATTTATTTATATACCTCCTGTGTTTTCTTACTTTAGTTGTTGAATTTTTTATGTTAGATATCAAACGGACGAACGTTTCCACAGTCCACTATATATATATATAGTAGGGCTGTGTATTGGCAAGAACCTGATGATACAATGTGTATCGTGATATATTGCGATACTGCAAGCAAAGTGATATACAGTGATTTTTTTAAATCCTACTATTAAAACACAAGACTGTATGAACAGGTTTATCAATGCTGTCCAGTGCTATCAATAGCAAGAACACCTCCCTCAGACTGGAGGAAGTAACCTTGGGAGGAACCAAGACTCACAAGTGGAGACCCGTCCTCCTCTGATCAAACAGTATTTACAGTTTAATAAACTAAACACCAAAGAAAAGAGTCTCTGTTTGAAATCTGGATAGCAAAGCTTTAGAAGCTGCACAGGTAGAGGCAGTCTCTGACTGAGGCGGTCTCTGACTGAGGCGGTCTCTGACTGAAGCGGTCTCTGACTGAGGTGGTCTCTGACTGAGGCAGTCTCTGACCGAGGCAGACTCTGACTGAGGCAGTCTCTGACTGAAGTAGTCTCTGACTGAGGTGGTCTCTGACTGAGGCAGTCTCTGACCGAGGCAGTCGCTGACCGAGGCAGTCTCTGACTGAGGCAGACTCTGACTGAGGCAGTCTCTGACCGAGGCAGACTCTGACTGAGGCAGTCTCTGACTGAAGTAGTCTCTGACTGAGGTGGTCTCTGACTGAGGCAGACTCTGACTGAGGCGGTCTCTGACTGAGGCAGTCTCTGACCGAGGTCTCTCATTGAGTCTTTGCTGTATTACATTAAAATGATAATAATAATAAAATTGAAAGCCTCCGTGTGTGGAGTTGTAACTCTGATGGAGGAGCTTTCAGACGTGGAGAGCCCCCTGAGATGAAGAGGATGTTCAGATGAGGGAAATGAATTCAGGCTCCACGTTTCGGGGGTGAAATTGTGTTCTTTGCTGAAAGGAGGATTTTTTCATTCTTCCTCCTTTTTTCTATTTTCTCTCTCTCTCTGATAGAGAGCAAGTGTCGGCCGTCCCGAATCGGAAATCCTCTCAAATGCAGCGTAACGTTACTGTGGTCTGAAAAGCTCTCCACAAGTAATACACTGTTACAGAGGAGAGAGTCGAGGAGGTTCACACACAGACACCTCCTCCTTCTCTCTCTCTCTGTATTCTTCTCTCTCTCTGTATTCTTCTCTCTCTCTGTATTCTTCTCTCTCCTCTCTTTTTCTTCTCTCTCTCTGTATTCTTCTCTCTCCTCTCTTTTTCTTCTCTCTCTCTGTATTCTTCTCTCTCCTCTCTTTTTCTTCTCTCTCTCTGTATTCTTCTCTCTCCTCTCTTTTTCTTCTCTCTCTCTGTATTCTTCTCTCTCTCTGTATTCTTCTCTCTCCTCTCTTTTTCTTCTCTCTCTCTCTCTCTCTCTCTCTCGTCCACCACCTTCTGTCTTTCTTTCCAATACTGTCTCCTTTTTTCTCCTCTCTTTTTCTTCTCTCTCTCTCTCTCTCTTGTCCACCACCTTCTTTCTTTCTTTCCAATACTGTCTCCTTTCCTCTCTCTCTGTCTCTCTCTCGTCCACCACCTTCTATCTTTTTTCCAATACTGTCTCCTCTTCTCTCTCCTCTCTCTCTCTCTCTCTCTCTCTCTCTCTCTTGTCCACCACCTTCTATTGTTCTTTCCAATACTGTCTCTTTTTCTCTCCTCTCTTTTTCTTCTCTCTCTCTCTCTCTTGTCCACCACCTTCTATCGTTCTTTCCAATACTGTCTCTTTTTCTCTCCTCTCTTTTTCTTCTCTCTCTCTCTCTCTTGTCCACCACCTTCTTTCTTTCTTTCCAATACTGTCTCTTTTTCTCTCCTCTCTTTTTCTTCTCTCTCTCTCTCTCTTGTCCACCACCTTCTTTCTTTCTTTCCAATACTGTCTCATTTCCTCTCTCTCTGTCTCTCTCTCGTCCACCACCTTCTATCGTTTTTTCCAATACTGTCTCATTTCCTCTCTCTCTCTCTCTCTCTCTTGTCCACCACCTTCTATCTTTTTTCCAATACTGTCTCCTTTTCTCTCTCCTCTCTTTTTCTTCTCTCTCTCGTCCACCACCTTCTATCGTTCTTCCCAATACTGTCTCCTTTGCTCTCTCCTCTCTTTTTCTTCTCTCTCTCTCTCTCCCTCGTCCTCCGCCATCTCTCTTTCTGATCTCATTTGTAAAATTCATTTTCCTGTCACCGTGATTCAGCCTCTAATTCATCCCCCATGATTCCCGGTGTCAGACCCATAATGCCGTGCTGTGTGCCATTCCTGCAGCCCATTATCAGGACTGATAGGGACTCGGCCGTGACCGCCGAGCGGTGGGGGAGGGGGTTGAAGGGGTAATCATCCTCATCCTCAGTCTGAGCAATCAGAAAACTCTTCTCAGCTTTCTTTTAACTTTCACTCCCAGATGAAGTGCGGAGGGGGGGTGGGTGGAGTGCGGAGGGGGTGGGTGGCGTGCGGAGGGGGTGGGTGGCGTGTGGAGGTGTGGGTGGCGTGTGGAGGTGTGGGTGGTGTGCGGAGGGGTGCGGTGGGGTTCGGTGGGGTGGCATCTTATCAAAGCTGAGAAAAATACAACACTTAAAGCTGTTTATCTGCGTCTGTGGGATTAAAAACCAGAGAGACAGCGCAGAGAGGCACGGAGATATGTTAATGAGTCAGGAAAAGAAAGACGAGCTGGAAAGAAAAGGAGAGGAAAGAGAGAGAAGAAAGAGGGCAAAACAAAAGAGGAGACAAGAATAGGGAGGGAAAGAAAAGGGAATGACAAAAGGAACACAAGGAGCCGAAAAGGAGCACAAAAGGAGCGACGCTGTAACGGTGCGCACTGTCGCCTGAATGGAGGTGTGAAAAGAAATTCCTCTCACGGCTGGACAGGAAACAGCCTCACTTCATTCCAGCCTCTCTGAGCGGCGTGATAGAAACACTGAACGACAAAAAGTGTGTGTGTGAGAGTGTGTGTGTGTGTGTGTGTGTGTGTGTGCGTGTGTGTGTGTGTGTGTGTGCGGTGCAGCTGTAGGTGTTAATACGGTTCAGGTACGTCCACGCAGGTAAAGAATCAATGACATCCTGACGAGTTACTGCAGAAACACATGAATCGAAATTTCAGGGGCGTTTAGAGGAAATAAAACAAAGGAGAAAAAGAGGGAGAGAGAGAATGAGAGAAAGAAAAAGGGGAGTGGCACAAAGAGAGAGAAGAAAAGGAGAGAAAGAGAGAGAAAAAACTGAAAAAGAAAAGGTGGGAGGGAGGGAGAGAGAAAAAAAAGATATAAGAGGAGAAAACAAGAGAGAACGAGAAAGAAAAAAGAATGAGGGAGTGAGGAAAAAAGAGACAGTGGGAAGGAGGAGAAGAAACAGACAGAAAGAAAAAAGAGAGAGAAATACAGAAATAAGAGAGTGAAGAAATAAGCAGAAAGATAAAATTAATAAAGAAAGATAAAAGAGAGAAGGTGGGAGTGAGAGAGGAAGACAAAAATGAGGGAGAGTGGGATGGTGGAAGGAAATAAAGAAGAAAATGGGAGAAAGAGAGAAAGAGTAATGGGTTGGGAGAGATACAGGGAGAGATTAAGAGGAAATGTAGAGAGAAAAAGAAAAGAAAGCAGGAAATAGAGGGATACAGAGAGAGGGAGAGAAAGAGAACAAGATCTACAGAGAGATGGAGAGTGTGAAGGATAAGTGGGACAGAGAGAGCTGGAGAGAGAAAGAATAGGAGGGGAGAGAGAGACAGAGAGAATGAAAAGGGGGAGTGGTACAAAGAGAGAGAAGAAAGGTAGAGAAAGAGAAAGAAAAAACTGAAAAAGAAAAGGTGGGAGGGAGGGAGAGAGAAAAAAAGATATAAGAGGAGAAAACAAGAGAGAACGAGAAAGAAAAAAGAATGAGGGAGTGAGGAAAACAGAGACAGTGGGAAGGAGGAGAAGAAACAGACAGAAGGAAAAAGAGAGAGAGAAAAGGAGGGAGAGTAGAGATACAGAAATAAGAGAGTGAAGAAATAAGCAGAAAGATAAAATTAATAAAGAAAGATAAAAGAGAGAAGGTGGGAGAGAGAGAGGAAGACAGAGGAAGACAAAAATGAGGGAGAGTGGGATGACGGAAGGAAGAGAGAGAGAAGGAAAATGGGAAAAAGAGAGAAAGAGTAATGGGTTGGGAGAGATACAGGGAGAGGTTAAGAGAAAATGTAGAGAGAAAAAGAAAAGAAAGCAGGAAATAGAGGGATATAGAGAGAGGGAGAGAAAGAGAACAAGATATACAGAGAGATGGAGAGAGTGAAGGATAAGTGGGACAGAGAGAGCTGGAGAGAGAAAGAATAGGAGGGGAGAGAGAGCTGGAGAGAGAAAGAATAGGAGGGGAGAGAGAGACAGAGAGAAAGAAAAAAGGGAGTGGTACAAAGATAGAGAAGAAAGGGAGGGAAAGAGAAAGAAATAACTGAAAAAAGAGAAGGTGGGAGGGAGGAGGAGAGAGAAAAAAGAATGATGGACAAATAGAAAGCACAAGAGATTAAGAAAAAGAGAAAGTGGGAAGGAGGAAGAGTGTGGGAGAGATAAAGAGAGAGAGAGGTTAGGAGAGAATAGAAGAAAAATGGAGAGAGAAAAAGGAAAGAAAGCAGGAAGTAGAGTAGAGAGATACACAGAGAGAAAAAGAACGAAAGATGCAGAGAGAGAGAGAGGGAGAAATAAGTGATACAGAGAGATGGAGAGAGTAAAGGATAAGTGGAAGAGAGAGAAAGAGAGAGAGAGGGAGAGAGAGATGGAGAGAGCGAGAAGGAGAGATGGAGAGAGTAAGGGATAAGTGGAAGAGAGAGAAAGAAAGAGATAGGGGAGGGGAGGGATGAAAAAAGAGAGATGAGGGAGAGACAGAGAGGGAGGGAGGGAGGGAGAGAGAGAGAGTGAGAGGGAGAGAAAGAGAGGTAGGGAGGGAGGGAGAGAAAAGAAGGAGTGAAGGAGAGAGTGAGAGGGAGAGAAAGAGAGGTAGGGAGGGAGGGAGAGAAAGAGAGGGAGTGAGAGGGAGAGAGTGAGGGAGGGAGTGAGAGAGAGAGAGAGAATAAGGAGAGAGAGAGAGGGAGAGAGAGAGATGGGAGAAGAGAGAAGGAGAGAAGGGACAGAGGGAGGAGAGAAGAGAGAGAAGAGAGAGGGAGAGAGGAGAGTGGGAGAGAGAGGAAAGAGGGAGGGAGAGAGAGAGAGTGGAAGAGAGAGAGGGAAGAGAGAGAGGAGGAGGAGAGGGAGAGGGAGGAGGGAGAGAGAGAGAGATGGAGAGAGAGAGAAGGAGAGAGAGAGAGGGAGGGAGAGAGAGGAAAGGGAAGATGGAGATGGAGAGAGAGAGAGAGGGAGAGAGAGAGAGAGATGGAAGATGGTGAGAGAGAGAGATGAGATGGAAGAGAGAGAAGATGGAGATGAGAAGAGAGAGAAGGAGAGAGAGAGAGAGAAGATGGAGATGGAGAGAGAGAGATGGAGAGGAGAAGAGAGAAGGAGAGAGAGAGAGAGAGAGAGAGAAGGAGAGAGAGAGAGAGAGAGAGAAGGAGAGAGAGAGAGAGAGAGAAGGAGAGAGAGAGAGAACACTGATGAAGTAGACGGTCCAGGCGGTGGTATTAGCGTGTGTGCTGATGAGGAATGAGGGAGTGGAGGATATTGGAGGACTAAATGGTGTGTGTTATTAGTCGGATCACGAGGGAGAAATGAGGAGCCGTCTACACAACAGATTAACCACAGCACCTCCTACAACTCCAACACCACAACACCTCCTACACCTCCAACACCACAACACCTCCTACACCTCCAGCACCACAACCACCATCCTAACACCTCCCACACACCTCCACAACACCTCAACACCTTCAACACCACAACACCACCAACACCCTCGCTACTCCTCCAACACCACAACACCTCCTACACCTTCAACACCTCCAACCTTCAACACCACAACACCTATCCTACACCTCCAGCACCACAACACCTCCTACACCTCCAACACCACAACACCTCCAACACCTTCAACACCTCCAACACCTTCAACACCTCCAACACCTTCAACACCACAACACCACAACACCTCCAACACCACAACACCTCCTACACCTTCAACACCTCCAACACCTTCAACACCACAACCACCTCCTACACCTCCAGCACCACAACACCTCCTACACCACCAACACCACAACACCTCCTACACCTCCAGCACCACAACACCTCCTACACCTCCAACACCACAACACCTCCTACACCTCCAGCACCACAACACCTCCTACACCTCCAACACCACAACACCTCCAACACCTTCAACACCACAACACCACAACACCTCCTACACCTCCAACACCACAACACCTCCTACACCTTCAACACCTCCAACACCTCCAACACCTCCAACACCTCCAACACCATAACACCTCCTACACCTTCAACACCTCCAACACCTTCAACACCTCCAACACCTTCAACACCTCCAACACCACAACACCTCCAACACCACAACACCTCCTACACCTCTAACACCTCTAACACCTCCAACACCTCCAACACCACAACACCTCCAACACCACAACACCTCCTACACCTCCAACACCACAACACCTCCAACACCTTCAACACCTCCAACACCACAACACCTCCTACACCTCCAACACCACAACACCTCCTACACCTCCAACACCACAACACCTCCAACACTCCAACACCTCCAACACCATAACACCTCCAACACCTCCAACACCTCCTACACCTCCAACACCACAACACCTCCTACACCTTCAACACCTCCAACACCACAACACCTCCTACACCTCCAACACCTCCAACACCTCCTACACCTCCAACACCTCCAACACCTCCTACACCTCCAACACCACAACACCTCCTACACCTCCAACACCACAACACCACAGCACCTCCAACACCTCCAACACCACAACACCTCCAACACCACAACACCTCCAACACCTCCAACACCACAACACCACAGCACCTCCTACACCTCCAATACCACAACACCTCCTACACCTCCAACACCACAACACCTCCAACACTCCCAACGACGCCTCCCAACACCTCCAACACCATAACACCTCCAACCACCATAACACCTCCTACACACCTATCAACACCACTCCAACACCACAACACCACCTACAAACTCCAACACCAAAACACCTCCAACACCTCCACACCATAACACCTCCTACACCTCCAACACCACAACCACCTCCAACAATCACCATCCAACACCATAACTCTCTCCTACACCTCCAACACCACAAACACCTCCTACACCTCCAACCCTCCAACACCTCAACACCTCAACACCTCCAACACCTTCAACACCTCCAATCACACAACACCTCCTACACCTCAACACACAACACCTCTAGTCATACTAAACCTCCAACACCACAACACCTCCTACACCTCCAACACCACAACACCTCCAACACCTTCAACACCTTCAACACCTCCAACACCACAACACCTCCTACACCTCCAACACCACAACACCTCCTACACCTCCAACACCACAACACCTCCAACACCTTCAACACCTCCAACACCACAACACCTCCTACACCTCCAACACCACAACACCTCCTACACCTCCAACACCTCCACCACTCCAACACCACAACACCTCCAACACTCCAACACCTCCAACACCTCCTATACCTCCAACACTTCAACACCACAACACCTCCAACACTTCAACACCACAACACCTCCAACACCTCCAACTCCACAACACCTCCTACACCTCCAACACCTCCAACACCACAACACCACAGCACCTCCAACACCTCCAACACCTCCAACACCACAACACCTCCAACATCTCCAACACTCCAACACTCCAACACCTCCAACACCTCCAACACCTCTAACACCTCCAACACCACAAAACCTCCAACACCTCCAATACCTCCAACACCACAACACCTCCAACACCTCCTACACCTCCAACACTCCAACACCTCCAACACCACAACACCTCTAATACCTCCAACACCTCCAACACCTCCAACACCACAACACCTCCAACACCTCCAACACCTCCAACACCACAACACCTCCAACACCTCCAATACCTCCAACACCACAACACCTCCAACACCTCCAATACCTCCAACACTACAACACCTCCAACACCACAACTACACCACAATACCTCAACACCTCCAACACCACAACACCTCCAACACTTCCAACACCACAATACCTCCAACACCTCCAATACCTCCAACACCTCAACACCTCCAACACCTCCAATACCTCCAACACCTCCAACAACTCCTACACCTCCAACACTCCAACACCACAACACCTCTAATACCTCCAACACCACAACATTTTCAACACTCCAACACCTCCAACACCTCCAACACTCCAACACCTCCAACACCTCCAACACCACAACACTCCAACACCTCCAACACCACAACACCTCCAACACTCCAACACCTCCAACACCACAACACTCCAACACCTCCAACACCACAACGCAGCACCAGGTACCCGCCCTGCACACCTCCGTCCTTATCTCACCTACTGGATCTCAGATAGATCATTCAGAGTCTTCCTCCCTCACATACCACACGCCATTCAGCTTCTGCTCTGGGTTTGAACCCCTCCGGCGGAATCCAGGGATATAAAATACTCTGAATGTCCAGAAGTTTCTTTTAGTCTTAAAAGTTCTAACAGCATATCATCAAACCGGTAACCTTACAGGAGGGAACAAAAACGTAACTTTCAATGGAAGTTAATGGAACCAGAATTTTTTCCAGTGTATTTTGGAGCATTTCTATTGGTCCATTCATCACAGAACTTTCACACAGTGTAAACGACAGCGTTCTGTTTAAATGATACAGAAAAATAAAATTGGCCAAATTGGAGACACGTTATTCTGTGGACATGTAATTGGTAATGAGTGTGACTGCATTCAAAATTAAACTGAAAAAGCAGCTTTTCCAACAATATAGTAAAGTATTTCATAACTTTCATTAATATAGTATTTACAGTGGATAAATCAGATTTTCTAACATTTACCTAATTTATTCTGTTACTGCTGTGAAATTCTATCCAGTTGTGGCTGTAAACTCACTGGTAGATGTCTTCTTCCCTGATTAATCAGATTTATGTAATTAACTGAATGTGCTGCATTATATTTCTCCCAAAACAATACAAACCTGCTTCTACAGTTATTCTCATGTTATTACATAATAGACATATTACATAATATGTTATTACATGATAGAAAACATGTTATTACAATTATTGAGATGATTTTATATAATTATGAGGCAAAAAATAAAACAAGGCACATATAATTACATAAGCTGTACTGCTGTAACAGTATCTACATCACTAGTAGTAGAGATGGAAGAATCGATCGGCTATGTATCGGTATCGGACGATTTTTTATCAAAATATGTGATATTTCTCCAATTTAGCAGGGGGAGACAGGTGCAGCAAGGGCCCAGAAGGAGTGTTCGTAGGAAAGAGAGAGGCGGCAGGAGTAGTCATCCCGCGAAGGCAGAACGCAGGCGTACACCAACAGAGCTAACTTTCTGTATTTCCCAGTCTATTTGTTCATCCAGGGCAGGCGTTAGAAACCCCCTCCTCCGGGCCCGCCCCTGCAATTCCTATCTGATATTTGTTATGATTTACTTTGATAATAATTTACTTCAGAAAATTCAGTTAATAAATTATACTGTTACATCTGAGCGCGTTAAAAAAGTGTAATAAACCAGGTAAAGTAGGGGACCAAGTATCATGGCATGCTATGCGCTTATAACTACATGTAGCCCTGCTGTGGCGTATAGCCCCACCCTCGATCAGTGTCGGCTATCGGCTGATCGTGCTAAAAGGTGATCGGCGATTGGAATCAGCCTTAAAAACTGATCGGTCCATCTCTAGCTAGTAGTTACGTTGTTGTTAGATGCGTTGTTCATATATAACTATATTATTACAGACACTTATAAAGTGGAACCAATAGATTATTTTGGATATTAATTTAATTATTATTATTTTTACTACTACCGTGTAGACAGTAGTGCTGCATTCTGTGCATACAACATATTGCTCTCTGACATTGGAAGTGGCAAATGGAGTTTGGAGAAGAAGATCTATCTGTCAGAAGGTGTGTAATATATGGAAGTAATTTCAGTAGAAAAGCCCCGCAGATAAAACACACACACACACACACACACACACACACACACACACTCACACACACACACACACACACACACACACACACAATGCCGAATGCTGTGAGTTTGCAAAGAAGTATTTTCTTCTTTTCCTGCAAGGAGCTGATCTTTCATTTCAGGTGACATTGTATAGTCTTACCGGAGCTTGTTCTGTTTCTATGTAAAACCCTGTGCAGGTACAAACCCAGGATCGGACTGTCCTCTCTTAGTCTAGACTTTAAGTTATACTTTAGTCTCAGATCTGATGCTTTAGGCTTCTTTGTGAAGTTTTTAGAAGTACAGATAATTTTCCATTATCATCCATCCATTATCTTCCGCTTAATCCCGCTAGTCAAGGTCACGGCGGGGGGCTGGAGCTGATCCCAGCATCATCGGGTGAAGGTGGGGTACATCAATGACAGGTCGCCAGTCCATCGCATGGCCAACACACACTCACACACACACTCACACCTACAGGCAGTTTAGAGTGAGGATCCTAACATGCATGTGTTTGGATTGTGATTAATGTAGAGGTGCTGTCCGGCCCCCAGTGTGATTGGCTGTGCCGTTTGCTGTTGTCTCATGTAGCTACATTTGGTTGTTGGCCGCACCAAAACTGGAGGGAAAGCTTTCCAGTCATATGAGACTCACTGTGCGACGTGGGAGACACGGGTGTGTAAAGCGAGAGAGGACGGCAGCAGAGAAAGCTACTAACATACTGACCACTACACCACCGTACTAACCACTACACCACCGTACTAACCACTACACCACCGTACTGACCACTACACCACCATACTAACCACTACACCACCGTACTAACCACTACACCACCGTACTGACATCTACACCACCGTACTAACCATCTACACCACCATACTAACCACACCGTACTGACCACTACACCACCATACTAACCACTACACCACCGTACTGACCACTACACCACCATGCTTGATTTGTCTAGACCCAACAGAACCTGATTTGATTTGATCTGATTTGGTGGGGTTGATTTTATGTTGCATTCCTCGTTTTCTTTCTACTTCTTCTCTAGTCTCTGTAATAAACCTCATTTGCTGGCAGTACATACTCAATATTGGAGTAATTCTCAGTTTAGACACATGTTTTCAGGACCCGGTCAGATTCGGCCTCGCTGTAGGCTTTCGTTTCGTCCACACTGAAGCCCACCGTACTCTCAGAGTGGACTTAAACACAGTACAGAAAAAGAAAGGTTGCCAGATTCCCTAATAACTTCACTTTAGCAGGGACAAAGCTTAAGGGTTAAAAACCCGTGTCCACGTGTTAAGACGAAACTACGACATGCTGAATGTGCAGCGGTCTCGCCGTTATTGCATTAGCTGGGCTCCAGAAATATTAGCCTGTGTCAGGGATTCACTGAGTGCTGCTTTATTGGAAATATATTTTGGGTTAAACTGTACAATATTTGATTACGGCGTTCTGAAACACTGATACGAAAGCTCAGAATGTAATTTCAAATTTGCTTGGTAATACTTTTTAATTCGATATGCAGTGAATCGCTCCATTGATCTGGTCTGACTACAGTTTGGGAGGCTAACTCAATTTTTTATCACCTCCAATGTTCATAGATGGATTCTAACGTCTCCAACATTTCTAGATGGACGCGTCACTGCCAAGGACTACCAAACCATTCTGGAGGACCATGTGCATCTAATGGTTCAAACATTGTATCCTGAAGGTGGTGCCGTGTATCAGGAGGACAATGCCAATACACACTAGCAGGACATGGAGAAAGATTGGTTTGATGAACATGAAAGTGAAGTTGACCACTCCCATGGCCTGCACAGTCATCAGATCTAAATATTATTGAGCCACTTTGAGGGAGTTTTGGAGAGCGAGTCAGGAAAAACGTTTCCTCCACCAGCATCACGTAAGACCTGGACCACTGTCCTCAAGAATAATGGTTTAAAACCCTCTGACCACTGTGCAGGACTTGTATATGTCTTTCCAAAACCAACTGACGCTGTATTGGCCGCAAAAGGAGGCCCTACACCATACTAATCAATTATTGTGGTCTAAAACCAGGTGTTTCAGTTTCATTGTTCAACCCCTGTATATATGATCAGTCTCATATTTTAATGCAGATCTTGTTTGTGGGTCTGGACCCGGGCTGGAAACCTGATGCTGCAGATGATGATGACAATGAAGCAAGTTATATTACGTGTAGACAATATCTGAAATTTCTCATTAAGTCATTGGTGGCTTAATATTATAAGATTATTCAACGTATTTCTTGACATTCTTTGCTTATATAACGTGATCTTATCAAGTGAAATGAAATTACTACGCTGACACACACGCTTTAGCTTCTCTTATGAAATACGTTCTGCCAGTGCTGAGGGAGAACTTCGCTGAAGATCACTAGATCACTTTATATAAGTAGAAATGTCATAATGTCCACTGTATCAGCTCCACTGACCACACAGGAGCTCCACCTACAGACTGTAGTTCATCTGATTCTCTGTATACTTTATTACTCTGTTCTATAATGATCAGGACCTCCACTGGACCACCTACTATTAGGGAGGTGTATCATACAACAGGCATTGCAATGTACACTGACGTGTGAGGAGGAGTGTTTAATGTATGAGATTGTGCGGGTGTGTCCACTCACTGTCCACCTATTAGACACTCCTACTTTTTTTGCTGGTCCACCTTAGAAGAAAGTTAAGTCCAGAGACAGTAGCTCATCTGCTCTGCACATCCAGTTTTGTGTTCTCCAGTTAAGTGAACGTGAGTTCAGTGATACACAACACACCCAGTTTCCCGCCGGCCTGCACAGACACTGCTGAGCTCAACTACTGAAACTCAGGAAAGGACAGTATATCAGCAGGGAAGTGATTCGATTCAGTACGTTCTCTTCGAATGAACGTACTGTTCGTGAACGACACAACACTACTGTTTTTCTTATGAGTGAAAGATAAGAACGAATGATCTAGTGATGGTTGCACAGCTTAAGCAGGGCTTGGAACGAGGGATGAATAAACTACAGGTAGAGGAGTGTGTCAACTAAGGACTCGCCAACTAATCGCAGACGCCCGGCAAACGTCTAGCATGTTTAATATCTAGGCCAGTCGGCGACTGTGAGTCAACAGCAGCGTCTAGCTACAGCCTATGGGATCACATAGAGACAGAACCACGACATGTACGTTTTCATTGATAAACTATTTCTCTCCAGCTCTCTCTGCAGAACAGACAGTCCCTGCTGGCCCCGTGTGTTAATCCATCTTCGTACGGTTTTCTTCTTTCTTGCAAATCAGTGCAGTAACAACTCAAATCGCTGGTTTGTTGACATCCGTTTTGGAAATAGTGTATGTTCTACGTGGTATTGCTCGCTAGCTCTCATATACATTTTAGTTTTTGTGTTTTCTCATGACAATGAAGTGTTTTTGGATCGAAGCTAGATGAGTCGGCGATTCTCCAGAGTGAAAGTCGTGAACTTTATTGTCATTCAGACTTATAAGAGTGCATAGCTGAACGAGATTGCGTTTCTCCAACTACCAATATGATGCATATAATAATAAAAACACAAGACATACAACAACATGACAAATAAATAACAACATTGACAAATATATAACAAACATGACAAATAAAAAACAACCATTACAGTGCAGTGGGAAATAAGAGTTGTGTGTGAAAATAGTGAGATATACTCCAATAGATATGTATACTTCCAAAAAGTTTTTGCAGACGAGTGCACTTAAAGGTAATAATAATATAAAATATATATATAAGATTGCACAGTTCTGACAAAGTTAATTGCACACTAACAATGTAAAGCATAAGACGTAAATTTAAAACATTTTAAGTGTAAGAGTTTTAGAGTTTAGAAAGAAACAATGAGTCTAGTGCACAAAATTAGCAGCATTAAGTGGAGACCACCTGAGTACGACGAAGGTCTATTTTAAGGATTAACAATCTGATGAGTCTGCTCATGCAGGAAGTGTTGAGCCGTCTGATGGCTGTGGAAAGAAACTTTGCTCAGTCTGGAAATCCTGCACCGCATGCTGCGGTAGCGTTTTCCAGAGGGCAGCAGTCTGAACAGTCCGTTGGCTGAGTGGGTGGGATCTCTGACCATCTTGGTGGCTCTGCTGCTGTGGAAGTGGAAGTCATGTAGTGTGTTGTATCTTTTTCTCTATATAACTGTTAGCTTGTATTAATCTTGTGTGGATTTTATTTTGGGAAAAACAAACTATAGCGCTTGTCAAGGACAGGTGGTCAGAAGAATACGAGAACATCCTGGTTTTATTGTCCCTGACAATGGGGGGTCCTTTATGAGCAATTTGAAGCTCAGGAACCAGACCCTGCGATGTTATCTTTAGACACTTCAAGGCTCAAGCGCCCCTCCACCAGTAGATAAACAACCTGGCCCAGAGACGGCCTGGGAACCGCTAGGAGGTTACGACATGGCCAGCGAGGAGACCATGAGACCCTTACGACCCGTTCAGATCATATACAGACCCAGAACCGTGAACAGCCCTGATCAGATCTAAGACGGTACCCTGGAGACCGCAATGTCAAATTAAACAAGCTTGAAACTCTGTCTGGTCTCCCTCTTCTGACGGCGAAAGACAAAGTTACAACAAGTGTGAAAGCCACAACGACTGAAAGACTCCCGGTTCCAGCTCAACCAGTCACGTAGTGTGAAAGCCACAACGACTGAAAGACTCCCGGTTCCAGCTCAACCAGTCACGTAGTGTGAAAGCCACAACGACTGAAAGACTCCCAGTTCCAGCTCAACCAGTCACGTAGTGTGAATGACACGTAAACCTGACGACTCAAACAGTTGTGTAGTGAGAACCAGGCATTAGAAGCACACAGCCCTACACTGGAGTGAGGAAGCTCTATTGTGAACATCTCCACTGCTCCTCAGTCCAGCGCCGGCTTTGATCTCTGAGAACTCCACAGGCTAACGTGTTGCTGTTCCAGCTCCGCAGTAGCTAAGTGCTGTAATTGAAGGAGGCGTCTGGATACTTATGGACACCCGTTCGGATCGAGTCAGTTCGACGCCTTGTTTCTTTTTATATTCGGTGTAGATATTTCTGCCGCGCACCTCAAGCTGCTTTTCTGATGGAAAGCCAAGACGATGGGGGTCTGTGTTCATGCTCCGCCTGGCTGCGAGACGCTGCTGTTTTGAGCGCGCGCTGAAGCGTGTTGGTTTGTATGGATTTGGCAGAGACGCGGCACGAGGCGGTCCAGCGCGGCAAGGCGAGGGTTCACTCTCTCTTTCTCTCTCTCTCTTCCTCTCGCACTCGCTCGCTCGCTCTCTGTCTCTCTGTGTTATCAGCCGCAGCCTGTCGACCCCTTTAGCAGCCAGACCTAAAGCTGCACCTGCTGAAAGATTACACACACAGCGGGACTGCAGTGTTCAAATACAGACGCATCAATCCGGGAATTCTATATACAGCCGTGTGATGCTTTTTCTTTTTTTAGGGAATAGTTCAAATTTTTCACCAGTACTGTTTTCATTATGAGTGAAAGATAAAAACGAATGATCAAACAGTAGAGCAGTGATGATTGCACAGCTTCAGCAGGGCGAGGAACGAGGGATGAATAAACAACAAGTAGAGGATTGCCGCTCTGAGTGAGTAGTGGTCAGTATGGTGGTGTAGTGGTCAGTATGGTGGTGTAGTGGTTAGTAAGGTGGTGTAGTGGTTAGTAAGGTGACAGAAGCTGGTTAGTACGGTGGTGTAGGGTTAGTAAGGTGGTGTAGTGGATAGTATGGAGTGTATACGGTATAGTACTGTTGGAGTAGTAGTTTTAGGTAGGTGGTGAAGAGGTTAAGAATTGTGGAGGTAGGTAGGGGTCAGTATGGTTGTGTATAGTTAGTATGGTGGTGAAGTGGTTAGTATGTTGGTGTAGTGGGTTTAGTATGTGTGAGTGGTTTAGTAGGTTAGTGTAGTATGTTAAGTATGGTGGTGGTAGTGGTTAGTATGGTGGTGTAGATGGTTAGTAAGGTCGGTGTAGTGGTTGTGTAGGGTGATTTAGTGCTTGGTATGGAGGTAGACTGGTTAGTAGCGTGGTGAAGAGGACCAGTTTTATAAAAATAAACAAAAACGAATGAGGTGTATGGTTAGTAAGGTTGTGTAGTGGTTAGTAGTGTGGGTGTAGGCTGATAGTATCGGTGTGGTGTAGGGTTTAAGTATAGTGGAGTTAGGGAACGTACTTGTGGTAGGAATTGAAGCGTATGTTTGTGTATAGGATGAATCGGTGGTGTAGGTGTGGATAGGAATTTGTGGTGTAGAAGTTAGTATTGGAGGTGACGATGTAAGTAGGTGGTGTAACGTGTAAGAAAGGTGGGATAGATGAAGGTAAGTAGTTGTGTAGTGGTTGGTATGGTGGTGTAGATGACAGCGAACGGTGGTGTAAGTGGTCATAATGGTGTGGAGGTCAGTGATAGTACGGTGGAGTAGCTATGGATTAGTAAGGTGGATTCGGAGTTTCAGTACGGTTGTGTAAGTGGAGTCATTAAGGTGGTGTAGAGGATTAGGTACTGTGGATAGTGTTTATGGAGGTGTAGTGTAAGTATGTGGTGGGGTAGATGGTTGGTATGGTGGTGAGTGGTGATGTAAGGTGGTGTATAGGTAGGTATGGTGAGTAGTGTGTTGCGAATCGGTTGAGTCTGGTTAGTATGGTGGTGTAAGAGGTTAGTACGGGTGTAGTGGGTTAGATATGGTGGTGTAGTAGGTTGGAGTATGGAGTGTAGTGGTTTGGTATGGTGGTGTAGTGGTTGGTATGGATGGAGTAGAGGTTAGAATGTGGAGTCGTGGTAAGGTATGGTGGTGTATGGACATCAAAGTAAGATAACAATCTGGGTTTCGATTCCCGATCAGGGTCGTTTCTGTTATGTGAGGTAAACCGGGCCTGGGGACTGGCGACCTGTCCATGGTGCACCCTGCCTTTGCCTTTGGCTCCAGCTCCCCCATGACCCCGACTAGTGGGATAAAGCAGAAGAGAATGGATGGGTGGTAAAAGTACATATGTGCCAGTTAGGCCCAAACCTTTATTTTTTTTCCTCCCCCAGATGTCACAGGGGGTCTGAAGCTAATCCCAGCATCGTCACCTGAAGGCTTGGTACACCATGGACAGGTCGTCACCTATGGGCAGTTTAGAGTGATGATCAACCTAACATGAATGTGTTTGAAGATGACAGTGCTGACCACTACACCACTGTGCTGCCTATTATTATTATTATTATTATTATTATTATTATTATTGATGCCACACAGAGTCAGAGACACAGCCCACTCTAAGGGAGACGCTGACTGATTTTCTTTACTAGTCTCTATATCTTATTGGCGACATCAGCCTTCCAGCTCCAGCTCCAAACTCCAGACATCAGTCTCTCCTGCTTTTATTGTAAGAGCGAAACTGTAAATGTGATTATTCTGTTTAGAGCTTTCCTGTAATTCGTGGCGGAGCCTGGCGGTCCGACCCGTGTGTCTCTAAAACCGAAGAACAGAGTTTTTTGCATGTCAAGGGAAATGCCCTCACTTTTGATGTGTTAATGCGAACGTAGCCCGGCTCTTTATGAAGCAATATGCTGGTCTCTCTGAAGTCTCTGTTGTTTTCTCTGAACATAAATTAACACTTGCTGGCTGGGGCTGGCCATGAATAATACATGATCCTGCAATAACTCTCTCTAATGAAGCAACACTGTTTTACACAATTAGGTTTTGTTGAAGCAAAAACTTGAGTGGCTGCATTTCTATTTGAGCCGATCGCTCGTCTGAAGTGAACGAATTAATAAATGCAAGAGAGGAAGTGGGTGAGAAGCGACGTGTCGGCGAACCGGGGAGGGGGGCTCGTGGAAGGCTGGCTAAGGTGTTTCATTGTAAAGAAAGTGCACAGGTGGTCTGTTTACTAGTAAGACAAAATAGGCTTTGTTTGTCTTCATACATATATTATCCCAGTGAACCGGCTTGCTGAGCAGTGTATATCACCTCAGATCAGTGCTGGTACTCTATTCGCACCGTATTTACAATGGAAGGAGGAAATCGATGCCTATCTCTTATTTAAGTGCTGATTTAAAGCCACAGTTCGGTCTTATTTTTGGTTTACCCAAGATTCCCTGCTTACTCCATGTGTAACCAGTCAGCCAAGGCGTGTTTGGGCTCTGAGATTGACTTCTACAGGTTGGAGAGGCTGCTACTGATTAGCCTGGTGCCACTTGTGTCTACTGGTTATCCACCCATTCATTATCTTCTACTTTATCTAGTCAAGATTTTGGGGGGTGGGGGGCTGGAGCCAATCCCAGTATCATTGGGCAAAGGCCGGGTACGCCATGGACAGGTTACCAGTCCATCGCATGACCAACACATACTCACGCAGTTTAGAGTGAGGATCCTACCATGCATGTGGGAGGAACCCACTCAAACACAGAGAGAACATACACACTACACACAGAACCACCCGGACCGAGAATCCAACCCAGATCATCTTACTGTGAGGAGACAGTTGCTCGACCACAACACAACCATACAGACCACTACACCCATCCATACTAACCACTACAACCACCATACAAACCACTATACCCGCCATACTGACCACTACACCACCATACTGACCACTACACCACCATACTGACCACTACACCACCATACTAACCACTACACCACCATACTGACACTACACCACCATACTGACCACTACACCACCATACTAACATACACCACTACACACCATACTGACCACTACACCACCATACTAACCACTACACCACCATACTACCACTATACCGCCATACTGACCACTACACCACCATACTGACCACTACACCACCATACTGACCACTACACCACCATACTAACCACTACACCACCATACTGACCACTACACCACCATACTGACCACTACACCACCATACTAACCACTACACCACTACACCACCATACTAACCACTACACCACCATACTAACCACTACACCACCATACTAACCACTATACCGCCATACTGACCACTACACCACCATACTGACCACTACACCACCATACTAAACACTACACCACTACACCACCATACTAACCACTACACCACCATACTAACCACTACACCACCGTACTGACCACTACACCACCGTACTAACCACTACACCACCATACTAACCACTATACCGCCATACTGACCACTACACCACCATACTGACCACTACACCACCATACTGACCACTACACCACTGTACTAACCACTACACCACCATACTAACCACTACACCACCGTACTAACCACTACACCACCATACTAACCACTACACCACCATACTAACCACTACACCACTACACCACCATACTAACCACTACACCACCATACTAACCACTACACCACCATACTAACCACAACACCACCGTACTAACCACTACACCACCATACTAACCACTACACCACCGTACTAACCACTACACCACCGTACTAACCACTACACCACCGTACTAACCACAACACCACCATACTAACCACTACACCACCATACTAACCACTACACCACCATAATAACCACTACACCACCGTACTAACCACTACACCACCGTACTAACCACTACACCACTACACCACCATACTAACCACTACACCACCATACTAACCACTACACTACCGTACTAACCACTACACCACCATACTAACCACTACACCACCATACTAACTACTACACCACCATACTAACCACTACCACCCGTACTAACCACTACACCACCATACTAACCACTACACCACCATACTAACCACTACACCACTACACCACCATACTAACCACTACACCACCATACTAACCACTACACTACCGTACTGACCACTACACCACCGTACTGACCACTACACCACCGTACTAACCACTTCACTACCGTACTGACCACTACACCACTATACTGACCACTACACCACCGTACTAACCACTACACCACCATACTAACCACTACACCACCATACTAACCACAACACCACCGTACTAACCACTACACCACCATACTAACCACTACACCACCGTACTAACCACTACACCACCATACTAACCACTACACCACTACACCACCATATAACCACTACACCACCATACTAACTACTACACCACCATACTAACTACTACACCACCGTACTAACCACTACACTACCGTACTGACCACTACACCACCGTACTGACCACTACACCACCATACTAACCACTACACCACCGTACTGACCACTACACCACCATACTAACCACTACACCACTACACCACCATACTAACCACTACACCACCATACTAACTACTACACCACCATACTAACTACTACACCACCGTACTAACCACTACACACCGTACTACCACTACACCACCGTACTAACCACTACAACCACCAACTAACCACTACACACCGTACTACCACTACACCACTACTAACCACTACACCACCATACTAACCACTACACCACTACTACCACTACACCACCGTACTAACCACTACACCACCATACTAACCACTACACCACCATACTAACCACAACACCACCGTACTAACCACTACACCACCATACTAACCACTACACCCACCATACTAACCACAACACCACCATACTAACACACCACTACACCACCATACTAACCACACACCACACCGTACTAACCACAACCACTACACCACCATACTAACCACTACACCACCGTACTAACCACTACACCACCGTACTGACCACTCCAACACCGTACTAACCACTACACTACCGTACTGACCACTACACCACTATACTGACCACTACACCACCGTACTAACCACTACACCACCATACTAACCACTACACCACCATACTAACCACAACACCACCGTACTAACCACTACACCACCATACTAACCACTACACCACCGTACTAACCACTACACCACCGTACTAACCACTACACCACCGTACTAACCACAACACCACCATACTAACTACTACACCACCATACTAACTACTACACCACCGTACTAACCACTACACCACCATACTAACCACTACACCACCATACTAACCACTACACCACTACACCACCATACTAACCACTACACCACCATACTAACTACTACACCACCATACTAACTACTACACCACCGTACTAACCACTACACTACCGTACTGACCACTACACCACCGTACTGACCACTACACCACCATACTAACCACTACACTACCGTACTGACCACTACACCACTATACTGACCACTACACCACCGTACTAACCACTACACCACTATACTGACCACTACACCACCGTACTAACCACTACACCACCATACTAACCACAACACCACCGTACTAACCACAACACCACCGTACTAACCACAACACCACCGTACTAACCACAACACCACCGTACTGACCACTACACCACCATACTAACCACTACACCACCATACTAACCACAACACCACCATACTAACCACTACACCACCATACTAACCACTACACCACCGTACTAACCACTACACCACCATACTAACCACACACCACCTACTAACACAACCACACACCACCTACTAACCACAACACCACCGTACTAACCACAACACCACCGTACTAACCACAACACCACCGTACTAACCACAACACCACCGTACTGACCACTACACCACCATACTAACCACTACACCACCATACTAACCACAACACCACCGTACTAACCACTACACCACCATACTAACCACAACACCACCGTACTAACCACTACACCACCATACTAACCACAACACCACCGTACTAACAACTACACCACCATACTAACCACTACACCACCGTACTAACCACTACACCACCGTACTAACCACTACACCACCTACAACCACTACACCACCATACTAACCACTACACCACCGTACTAACCACTACACCACCATACTAACCACTACACCACCGTACTAACCACTACACCACCGTACCAACCACTACACCACCATACTAACCACTACACCACCGTACTGCCTCTACTGGTTATATAACCTTAAATACAATTGATATTAAATTAACATATGTAATTTATTTCTTGACATGTTATTGAGGTTTTAGGGATAAACCTGATCTGCTAATTAGACGTGGTCTCCTATAGTGTGCCTTCAGCATTCGCTCATCGACGACTAGTGTGTAAATAGTGTGTTAGCTGAGTTGAGGCAAACAAGCAATTCTAATAGCTCACCTTGTTCTCAGTTAATTGAGTTGCGTTTGTATTATCAGGTAGTAAAACTTAAGAAGGTGCCAACAGGAAAGTTTGGTGAGTCCCATAAGCATTTAAAACCAAAGTAAAATTCTGGCTGGGCTGGTGTGAACACTTAATTAAGGTGGCCAGTAAATAGAGGGGGTCCTGGAGGACCCCCTGCCCTGCACATTTTAGTGCTTACTCCATTCCCAATGTACCTGATCCAACTAATCCACTAATTAACAAGCCCTTCTGGAGTCAGGGGGAGCATGGTTTGGCAGGAAAACACAAAAATGGCCAGGGCTCCAGGACCTAGGATGGAAAGCACTGGCTTATACACAGCTAGACGGACTGGGAGACTCAGTAAAGTCCTGGTTGGTGGTCACAGGTTACTGGAGGTATCATGCTGACTGCAGTGCATCCCACAGCTGCTGGAGGGAGCATGGAGGAGGATCCATAGAGCCAACACCCCCATCCAGGTGGTCCCACAGATGCTTAATTGGGTTCAAGTCTGGGGAATTAGGGGTCCAGGGCAGTACTTGGAGGTCTTGGTCAGCTCTTCCAACCAGTGTGGGACATTTCTAGTTGTGTGGCGTGTCTCATTGTCTTACTGGAAGATCCTATCTGCCCCAGAGAAGAACATCAGCATGTATGGTGTATGTGATCTACAAGGACGGATTCAGACCCAAATCTGTTTATAGTGTCTTCCACATGGAGGAGTGGGTCCAGAGATTGTCCTGAGAACAAAAGTAGGAAGTGGTCAGAATAATGTGACTCAGCTGTGTAGCATTACTATCTAATCTGTATTCTCTGTGTCGTTATGGTTGTTTTCTATTTAACTTTTAATTTAACCAGACAAGTCATTAAGAACATATTCTTATTTACAATAACAGCCTGGCTAGTAGCAGAAGCAACCTGAAGGAAAAGGGTACATCAATAACAAGAACAAACATGGATAAAAAGATAAAACAAGACAGAGAGAGAACGAGGAATGGAGTGAGGCGGAAAAAAAAAAAATAATAATAAAATAAATAAATAAAACATTCAATTAATAGCAATAAAATTGCAAGTATCAGTAAAAATATTACTGATGCATTTCTTAAATTCATTTGGGAAATAAAATAAAATAAATAAAATAAAAATAAATTATGGCTGGTACTGACTTGAGGTCTTGTTTTAAACCAGTGTGTTATGACTTGGTGCACTAGGTTTTGTCGTTACCCTACAGGCTCAGGAGCTTACAGCTTATTCAGAGGGCGGAGTCTAATCACAATATAATGTAGAACACTGCCACCTCATGTAAGATTCACACTTTAATACAGAAAGTTGAATTATGGTAGGTCCCTTTACTCTTCTGGGAGGTCCAGGATCCCCTCAGCCTGACCTCAGTTCGAACCCTGCTTGTAGTTTCTGTATATGTTGACAATACGGCAGCTCAGGTTGGTTCTGGCCCGCTTATTGATACTCACACCTACGGCTGATGTCGAAGACTGAATGTGTAAACCTCAAACAGTTGTGAAGTCTTTCTGTCTCTGTGTGCTTCTAAGCTCTTTTCCTGTTGAAGGTTTTCTCTTTGGCTTTGATCCCGGCTCTGTTCTCTCGGTTTTAGGATTATGGGTTTTCCTGCATTGCTGCATCGCTGTGTTCTGACCCCCGTCTGTGATGAGCGTAGGATTGCCCCAAACAAAGCACCTCCACACATACATCCTGCCTACAAAGCCTCGGTCTGACAATGTGTGGCCTTCACCTTTATTGATAAGGTCAAGCTTTTTTGGAGAGGCGAAAAACGAGATGCAAAGAGTTGCATAGTAACGAGAACGATGCTCAACCTTAACCTGAGAATAGCGCTTGTGAGTTGGCTTGGGTTCTACTAGGGCTGGGCGATAAAACGATAACGATAATTATAGCAAAATAGCGTTTCCTCCATAGAACTATGAGACGTAGTCGATAGAAAGTTGATAGAATTAAGTTCCGTCCTTGTTTTGAGAAACAGCACGAACAGCCAATGAGAATGAGAATTCTTCAGCTGACTTTTTACTTCTACTCCGTACATTTACATTCCAGTAAATGATTATTGATAACATGTCTTTGAAGTTTGACTTCATTACAATACTTATAGACAACTAGTCATCATATCTTCTGCTCCATGAAACACATGTTAATGTTCAGTAGTAACAGATATGCTTCTTTAATATATTTTACATTGTACTAAACTACATTCATGTTTAATGGGCGTATATGAGCTGAAACAGGAAGCCTAGCGCATCCCAAATTTATCAACATTAACATTTTAATATAACATTGTAGTCTATATGGCTTTTAGATGAATGGGTTTTTTGGGGAGGTGGGCTAGTGCACTATAGACCCCTGTGGTGCAGCCTAAGCTTTTGTCATTAATGGCATTTTTACCATAAATTACTTTTACTTTTATACTTTAAGTAGTTCTGAAAGCAGTACTTTTACACTTTTACTGGAGTAAAAAGCTTCAGTTGATACTTCAACTTCTACAGAAGTATTTTAACCCCTAGTATCCATACTTCTACCTAAGTAATGAATGTTAATACTTTTGACACCTTTGACGTTATACTAATCAACGTAATTCCGTAATCGATAAAGATAAATATGTATAAAGTAGGAGTTTCAGTGAGAACGCTGAGGCAAAGTTGACTTTATAACCAAAATTCCAGAGGAAGGAAACTAATTTATTAGAAATACAGTTGTGTAATGTTATATAGGACATTTGTCTATATTCTGATAGAAAATAAATCAGAGGATAAAAACAAAAAAAAATACAATTTTGATATCTTCACTTCTCACTAAAAGTAAAAAGGAAATAATGATTTGAATAACATTGTGATATATATATCGATATCGACTGATATGAAAAAATTATCGTGATAAGATTTTTTCCCGTATCGCCCAGCCCTAGGTTCGACATACCTCATCGGGTCGAGTACTGTGGCTCTGTGGTCTGGAATCAGTGCCGCAGTGCTGCGTGTGACCCCAATAAAACACTGTCTCCTTCAGAAAGCATTGTGTTCTGTGATGTGGTTACACTGAACTACCACCAGACATGAAGCTGGCAACAAGTGGTGTAACTTTCCCGACCTCACATGAGAGTGAAGGTCCCCTCTGGGGAGTTCTGAGTTATTACCTTGTATAAAGTGGGAATTTTCTGACAAAATAAATACCATCACACTCCAGTGAATAAACTGGAAGGTCATCCGACCCGAATTTATAACCTGGACGAACCAGCCCGGCACATCACCGGACAAGGTTAAACCTCGAAGCAGCATCCATAAAAATAAACACTGCTATGGCAACTGATATGTTTATGTTAGTCATCTCAGGCTGTTTGAGAACGTGTGATTGGTCAAATTTGAATGAACTAGTCGTGTACAGGCGAGATATTAAACCTACATGTGGTATCAGCTCACCAGTGCAAATATTATTAACATTCAAGATTCAAGAGTTTTATTGTCTTATGCCCAGCAGAACAGACAGTTACACTGTACAGTGAAATTCTTACTTTGTATAATAGTATAATAATATAAGTTGAAGTAAATAAAAGTATTTTTTATATAGTTAAAAAAATACAAAATTAAAGTTATGTGTGCTTTTATGTGTAAGTATGAAGAGTTAATACAGATACACTATCAGTCAAAAGTTTGGAGACATCTACCTGAGTATGTATGTGTATGATTATGAAGAGGTTTAGATCTGAGTGTGTTGAGAGACGAGTGTAAATAAAGAAGTTGGACAAGTAGTTACACAAATATTACAAAAACAAACATTTGACTGCCACCGTTTAATCTTTAAAGGAAGGAAAGAAACGAGACGCACCAACAGTTTAACTTCGCACTCGCTCACCGAAGACCTGGCGCGCATATTTTTTTCTAAACTATATTGTATCGATGTGAAACGCTCAATTTCTACTTACACTTGATGTCTTTTCCTGGAGAGGGGGACAATTCAACAGCAATATATTTGTAAATGGCTAAATGTTTGATTTCAGTAACGAGTCATTCTTGTTAATTCTAAACGTGCTTTTCAATTGAAAAATATTGCAACCTCAAAAAATGATTGATTTATTTATTTATTTATTTTTTTTGGTTATATCTCTTAATGCCCGTTATTTATTTTCCCCTTGCATGAGAAATTAGTGTATTTTTGGATTTCATGTATTGTGCCTTAATGAAAAAGAAAGAAAAAAACAACTATGCTGTACCGTTTCTGGTGAGATAGATGTGAATCTGTTTTTGATTGCCCATCGTCCACTGAAATCTAAAAACGAGAATGTATATTTTTATAAGAACTATAAAACCCCCAAACCTGTTTATCAGAACAAGATCTCAGCATCTTCTTCAGTCCTGTTAGAGAAGCAGCTCATGTGGCTCCTCATGAAGCTGCTGGTCAGAATGTTCAAAGTATGTAAACCTGCATCAGAGCAAATGAGCTCATTTCTAAAAGACCCTCTAAACATTCTTTAAACACAACCAGATGTTTAATTCTGCTCCAGGAATAATTCCATACCGACTATTCTATAGTTCTTATCTCTTCAAACTTATTCACTAATATTAGTACTATATATATATAGTACACATAATAAGAAACCTGGGAGGTGTACCCAAACTTTTGAACCTGTATAGCTGTGATGCAGAGCAAATATATAGAATCTCGTAATGGGACAGGTGCTGAAGTGTGTGCGTCCTCTCAGCCTTTGTCTTGTTCCTCTGTTTCCGCAGACGGGCCCCTGGGGCCGCGGGGGCTGGTGGAGGCCACGGAAATGTGCACGCAGGAGTGTTTGGTGCTGGGCCACTCGGATAACTGCTGGATGCCGCCTGGGCTGACTTCTTATCCGTCCCCCAAATCTCCCGTGTCCTCCTACAGCGGCCAGAAGGAGTGGACCAAAGACAAACTTCTGAACGGTCACACGCTGAGCCGCGGCTGGAAGGGCGAGCGCGGCGGGCAGGAGCAGTTCGGGGACAGAAAGGCCTACGGCGGCTCAGAGGGACATTTCGGCTCCAACGGAAGCGGCCACATGTCCGACATTCCTCTGGCCAGCCTGAAATCCTACCAGACCGCTTCCGGCCAGGAAAGCCCAAAGGAACAGCAGCTTTAAGAGCTCGCTTCTGCAGATTTTTCCTCTTTAACCACCCCAGCAACTGTTCTTATCACTGCTATTATTACTATTATTAATATTATTATTATTATTATTATTATTATTATACCACACTTCTGTTCCTTTGCCTCCGTCTCTTTTCCTCTTTTGTCTCTGTCCTCCTTTTCCCCTTTTATTATTATTATTATTATTATTATTATGATTATTCTATTATTAGAAGATCGATGCTATACCGCTGTGTGATTAGTGAACATGTACGGAAGTAGACTTCTACTATTACTTAGACTTCTAAGCGCTTATGCAGGACAGTATACAGTATACTATGCGAAAAAAAAAAAAAAAAATAAACACAAAACTTGCACGGAACGTCTGAAGAATTCTGAAAAAATTCCGAAGAGTCCATGCCTCATCTTGAAAAAAAAGAAAAAAAAGAGAAAAAAAGGAATAAAAAACGAAAAAATGTCTGGAATTTGTTGCAAAAAATTCTCATATACCGAAAAAACATGTAACTTCATCTAGAACGGAGGCTGCAAACGCTGAGCGTGATCGAGACGATGGAGGGATTGAAGTAGAGAGAGAGAGAGAAAGTGGGACTACCCCCCTATGTATACCAGTTTTAAAAAAAATGATATAATGGCTGACCAATATACAGTATACAAATATTGTGACGTGGTTGTTCTTGAGCTGTTTTGGGACTATATTAATCTACACCATCAAAGAAAAATGGAGAACTCACAGTCGAGAAAGCATTGTGCTAATACACTGTTAGTGGAAACCTCGTTTAGTCTGTCATTGTTGACGTGTTTGTAAATATAGCTTAATACTAACCGATTTTATGTACTTGTAATAATCACATGGGTAGATCAGTGATCATGGCAGTGTCTGTTATTGTTTGTCATGAGCCCTTTCTTTCTTTCTTTCTTTCTTTCTCTTTATTTATTTTTTTCTTTTTTGTGGGTGGGGGGGTGGGGTCTTTTTCTCGAGGGAGGGTCCTTCATATCATGGCTGTCCAAAAAAAAAACAAAAAAACACATATTTCCAAAATAGCAGCTTTTACAGGAGAGGCCCCAAACCTTCTTCACTTTTAATGTAATTCAATGGAACCAGAACTCATTTACTTTTAATGTAAGTCAATATAATCAGAAATCCTTTACTTTTAATGTAAGTCAGTGGAACCAGAGCTCCTTCACTTTTGATGCAAGTCAATATAATCAGAAATCCTTGACTTTTAATGTAAGTCAATGGAACCAGAACTCCTTTACTTTTAATGTAAGTCAGTGGAACCAGAGCTCTCTCACTTTTAATGTAAGTCAGGGGAACCAGAGCTCCTTTACTTTAATGTAAGTCAATGGAACCAGAAATCCTTCACTTTTAATGTGTCAATGAAACCAGAAATCCTTTACTTTCAATGTAAGTCAATGGAACCAGAAATCCTTCACTTTTAATGTGTCAATAGAACCAGAGCTCCTTGACTTTCAATGCAAGTCAATGAAACCAGAAATCCTTCACTTTTAATGTAAGTCAATGAAACCAGAAATCCTTTACTTTCAATGTAAGTCAATGGAACCAGAAATCCTTCACTTTTAATGTGTCAATAGAACCAAAACTCATTCATTTTCAACATAACTCATCAGAACCAGAAATCCTTTACTTTCAATGTAAGTCAATGGAACCAGAAATCATTTACTTTTAACGTAAGTAAATGGAACCAGAAATCATTTACTTTCAATGTAAGTCAATGGAACAAAAAATCCTTCAATTTTTTAATGTAAGTCAATGGACCCAGAACTCCTTCCAAGCGATTCTGGATTTCAGGATTTCTATTGGTCCATTCATTATTGCATTTCCACAACTGTGTTGTGCTTTAAAGATGGAGATGCATGTGTTTTGTTTCTGTTTGGACAGCCACGCTATATATTCCTGTTCGTGTTTGTCTTTTTTTTTTTTTAAAGAACGAGACGACCGTATACGAAGAACAAGCAATCGCGCTCCCTGCCACCGTTTAATCTCTAAAGGAAGGAAAGAAACGAGACGCACCAACCCGCTGTTTAACTTCACACTCGCTCACCGAAGATCTGGCGCACATATTTTTTTCTAAACTATTTTGTATCGATGTGAAACGCTCAATTTCTACTTACACTTGATGTCTTTTCCTGGAGAGGGGAATAAAAAATAAATAAATAAAAAAATCACACAATTACAATTCAACAGCAATATATTTGTAAATGGCTAAATGTTTGATTTCAGTAACGAGTCATTCTTGTTAATTCCAAACGTGCTTTTCGAAAAATATTGCGACCTCGAAAAAAATATTGATTTATTTTCTTGTTTTTTTGGTTCTTATATCTCTTAATGCCCGTTATTTATTTTCCACTTGCAACAGAAATGAGTGTATTTTTGGATTTCATGTACTGTGCCTTCATGAAAAAAAAGAGAAAAAAAAAGAAAAACGTACCGTTTCTGGCGAGATAGACGCGAATCTGTCTTTGATTGAGTCCGATCGAGACAGAAAGTCCAGAAAATGAATAAAATAAAGAAAAAATCGAGAAAAAAAGAGCAAAACGAATGAACACATGGTCAAAGAAGCATGTGCACACAAAAAATAAGGATTGTTTTGGTTCTTTCCTGCTTCGTTTGCTTTGTTTTTCCGTTTCTGTTCCTTTTCTCCTTCTTTACATGCGGCATGGCAGCCAATTTAAGCAACCGGAACAGCATGCTAAGAGACGAGAAATAGCTTTAAAGAGACTTAATTGTTTCCTACCATGTTTTTTCATTAGGACGATTAATTTGTACATGCTGAGAGTGTTCATTTTGTATAGCACTTCCATGTTTTATGTCACTATATGAGAAGAAACAAAAAAAAAAAAAAAAGAAGAAGAAGAAGAAGAAAAAACGACAGAGGGATGGTGTGAGTTGCTTTCGGCCGTGTGTTTGTCGGTTGTAGGGATGTTTGCCATCATAGATATTTAAACAGTTACTCCTTGTTACTGCTCTACAGGTATACAGCTATTGCAATAAATGTTTTAAATTCGTGCACGTCTGGCCCGTGTCCATTTTCTCACGAGCGCTCCTTTCTTCCGGTTCCCCGGGTCTCTGTTTTAAATTATTGCCGGCACAAAGAACCGTAGAGAGTAAACAGAGCACCGTCACCGTCCGAGGGGAAACTCCACAGCTCCAAAACAACAACAACTTTACAGGAGAGGACAAAAACCTGTCTACGCTTTTAATGTAAGTCATTTGGGAGCATTCCTATTGGTCCATCCATCATGAAACATACATTACATCACAAACATACATTACTCCAACCATACAGTCCCAGGAATGAACAAATCTTCCTACATGAGTCTTATTTTTTTAATTATATACAGTACCTAAACATGACGAGATGCACTCACTGTCCACTGTATCAGCTCCACTGACCATACAGGACCTCCACTCACTGTCCACTGTATCAGCTCCACTGACCATACAGGACCTCCACTCACTGTCCACTGTATCAGCTCCACTGACCATACAGGACCTCCACTCACTGTCCACTGTATCAGCTCCACTGACCATACAGGACCTCCACTCACTGTCCACTGTATCAGCTCCACTGACCATACAGGACCTTCACTCACTGTCCACTGTATCAGCTCCACTGACCATACAGGACCTTCACTCGCTGTCCACTGTATCAGCTCCACTGACCATACAGGACCTACACTCACTGTCCACTGTATCAGCTCCACTGACCATACAGGACCTTCACCCACTGTCCACTGTATCAGCTCCACTGACCATACAGGACCTACACTCACTGTCCACTGTATCAGCTCCACTGACCATACAGGACCTTCACCCACTGTCCACTGTATCAGCTCCACTGACCATACAGGACCTACACTCACTGTCCACTGTATCAACTCCACTGACCATACAGGACCTACACTCACTGCCCACTGTATAAGCTCCACTGACCATACAGGACCTACACTCACTGCCCACTGTATCAGCTCCACTGACCATACAGGAGCTCCACTTACAGACTGTGGTTCATCTGATTCTCTGTATACTTTATTACTCTGTTCTTTAATGATCAGGACCCCCACAGGACCACCACAGAGCAGATACTATTATAGGGAGGTGGGTCATTGTGCTGGTGTGAGTGGATCAGACACAGCAGTGCTGCTGCTGGAGTGTTTAAACACTGTGTTCACTCACTGTCCACTCTATTAGACACTCCTACTACTTGCTGGTCCACCTTGTAGATGTAAAGTCAGAGACAGTAGTTCATCTGCTGCTGCACAGTTTGTGTTCCTCTAGTTCTTCATCAGTGGACACAGGACGCCGCCCACAGGACACTGCTGTCTGGATAGTTTTGGTTGGTGGACGATTCTCAGTCCAGCAGTGACACTGAGGAGGTGTTTAAACACTCCAGCAACAGCACTGCTGTGTCTGATCCACTCACACCAGCACCCTGTCAGTGTCACTGCAGTGCTGAGAATGACCCACCTCCCTAATAGTACCTGCTCTGTGGTGGTCCTGTGGGGGTCCTGATCATTAAAGAACAGAGTAATAAAGTATACAGAGAATCAGATGAACTACAGTCTGTAAGTGTAGATCTACAGAGTGATTCAACCGTCACGGTCTAAAGCAAAACAAGTGCACAATGACAAGTTTGATTTTGAGCATTTCTATTGGTCCATTCATCAGGACCTATTCACACAATGTAAAGAGCAGCTGCTGCTTTTAAAGGAGATGCCTGTGTTTCCTTGGACAGCAAAGATATAGATATATATAATCATCTACACTACCGCTCAAAAGTTTAGGATCACTTTAGAATTTCATTTCATGCAATTTTCATGCAATTCACTAACAATATTGTCCATTTTACAATGAATGTAAGTGTATCAGATGATTTTTAAAGAATAAAAATGTTTGTATTAAAGTCTATTTTTGTATAGAGGCTTATTTTACATATAGTTCTATTATCAGTAATTCTCAGTCCTCTGTCTAAATCTCCTGGTACGGCCACCAATCCAAGTTAAGGATGTTATTGGACTAATTGGTTGTTAGGACACTCTTGATCAATTGTGATCACAGCTGAAAACATTCTACTAATAAGTGAGTATAAAAGGGAGAACAACATTCTAGGTTAGTTTAGTATATGAAGATCAGCAGTTGATGGCTTGCTGACCGACTCACAATGACCAGAAAGAAACAACTTTCTTTAGAGACCCGTCAGTCCATTGTTGTGTTAAGGAAGAAAATACTCCATTAAAACAAGAACATTTCACTGTGATCCCAAACTTTTGAGCGATAGTGTATGTCGTATAGTTTTCTGAACATGATCTATGTTGAAGTGTTGCCTGACAGAAAGCTTGGGGTCAGCATATTGAGCGTTCATTCCAAATGATTTCTGAAGAACTTCCAAGATTCCAGTTTCTCTACCAGTACATTCATTATGTAACTCAATTTAAAAGAGAGGAGAGTACACAACAAGGTTTTAATAGGACAGTGTCCTTCAGTGTCCACCCCTTCTCCAGTCCAGTCCGGTCAACAGCCTGAAAAGATGCAGTGGCAGCTTCCTGCCTAATGATGGGCTACTGTCAGGAAGCAGTGGAGAATATTACAATTTCAGGATCCATCCAGGACAAAGTAGTGGAAAACAGTCCAACGGCTGAAAAAATATAGTTTGCGAAACGAAAGCTTTGCTTTGGAGTTCCAATGGACCTCCCGCCAATTATGTGGCCATAACATCGCCCAAGCAACGGCATGACAACTTCCACATCATAACCTGCGATAATGGGTACTGCGCCACAGTGCCTTCCTCACCAGCCCCTCCGTCCAGATTCCGGAGGACTCCTCTGCACTCTACCGCACCTGATCCCACCCCAACCGGCTAATTACCAAGCCGTCCATGAGTCGAGTCCAAAGCAGCAGAGCAGGAAAAGACAAAAAAGCTGTGTGCTGCTATGTGGCGTCCCTCAGGGACCAAGTCTGGGTCCACTGCGGTTTGGGACGCAGTTTTTGTTCCCGGTCGTCATGTGTTAGACCGCCTTTGCCAAATTGTGAAACTCTTCCAGGTATAGCAGCCCAGCCCCGTTTCCACCCCCTCTTTGTTCCTGTCAGCTATTTGGACGTGGTTGTTTTTTTTTTATTTATTTATTTATTTATTTTTCGAGGCGTTTTGCCCAATCCGGCGCTGGCATTTTTGTTTACGCTGTCTGGTGCTTGTGACTTGGCTCCCAGGCAAAAAGCGCTGGGAAGTGAATTAGCATGGCACTGATGCCCAGTAATGAAGGGCCAGCAACACAGTCTAGCAGTCAAAGTAATTATATTTCTTACACTCTTCTATTTTATTTCCCACTCCCTCGCCTCCATTCTCTCTCCGGATCCCCCCCTTCTGTTGATATGTTTATCTGGCCTCCCCCAGTGGACCTGCTTAAATTCGTATTCTCCACGCTAGCTATCGACTCGAGCAAGAATAGCTTCTGAAAAGCTTCAAAGCTAATTGCCTTGGAAGTGCAAAAGGAAGCAAATTAGTGTCACAGTGCAAAGGAGGGAAGGAAAGTTCCCAATCGTGTTGCCTTTTCATATGCAGGCTTTCATGCGGCCCGTTCGCAGCCCTGGTGTGAATTCTGCGCGTCGGCCTGGATGCGCGATGACGGTAGGCGGCAAGGACAGCCGTTTCTCCCAAGCAAACCCAAGTTAATTACTTTGGTCCCCATAGATAGCGAGCTGTCTGCTGCTCGAACGTATTGCTATTGGCTTGATCATGCATACCTTGTGTTGTTAGCTCGTATCCCCGCTGCTGTTGGTCCATAATTTTCAGATAAGTGATAGAACAGCAAAATGCAACAACATTAGTATTCATTTGATATCACCTGTAAATGTCTTACACCATCATACCAGGCTGGAGATCAGTTTGTTAGCTTCACATCAATACGTTTATTTAAACAGAAGTGATGATGCACTGAACACTCCATTGAGTGACACAAGCATTGGAACCTGGCAAGCGTTGGCAGCTGAGACCACTATTCTTCTTGGTGTCCTTGTCGAAGAATCTTTAGAGTTCTAATGTGTTCTAGTAGTAATAGTAGTTCTAATAGTTCTAATCGTAGAGGACTACTTATGCTTTTTTTCATGACAACACTGGGGGGCATCTTTGTTTACTTTGTGTTAGAACTTCTGGTGCGCCCATGAATACGTTGATAATAATTACAAGCAAAACGACAACAAACACATAAAATGACTAGAATAACATGTTCAGTAAGAGGAAGTCAGTAATTGGAAGAAGAGGAAAATTTGGCTTGAACAAGAGTTACGAACACAGCACATAAAGATCAGAGTGTTGGGGGGCCGCCTTCCAAAGAAGACCACCTGAAGCTCTAAATGTAAAACATCCACCCAAACCTCCGTATGTCTGTGAAGGAGAACCAGCACTAGGCTATTTGGACTGTAACTAACACCCACGCAGAGTGGCTCGGGCAGCTTGCTGGACTTTGGTTTGACCGATTTTCAGAAATTTAAACTCACCGGCTGTGTGTAGGAGGACACGCCCACCTTCCCACTGTGCAGGTGCTGATACGCTTCAGTACTTTTATAGTTTTTCATTACTGAACCGTCTACACCTTCCGAGAGTACAGAGTAATTAAACATGTCTCCATAAGTAACCTCAGACCACCTTCTCATATCACCCACCCACTGAGTTATTAACCTCAGACCACCTTCTCATATCACCCACCCACTGTGTTATTAACCTCAGACCACCTTCTCATATCACCCACCCACTGTGTTATTAACCTCAGAGGAGACAGTGTTGTGGCGAAATACAGTGAATAGTGGGCACCAGTGCATGCCCTACCTTTTAAATATGTATATAAATATGTATCGGTGCTGTCCAAAGAACAACAGGTATCGTCAAAACGGCAACTATACAAAACAGTCTTTTGTTTCAATGTAAGTGAATGCAACCAGAATATTTTGGAGAATTTCTGGTGGTTCATTTATCATGCAATTGCACCCATCAACTGAGAGACGGTGTACCCCAAAACCCATCGCACAACACTTCACACTGTTTCAATGAAACCCTACAGAATTGTGGGCCAGCTGTGGTGATGGGAGCTCATTAGATGGGTTTATTTGGCCAAGCAGCATCAAACAAGCCCTAATATCACTATGTGCAATGCCAAGTGTCGGCTGGAGGGGTGTAAAACTCACCTCCACAAGAGTGTGGGAGTGCAAACGTGTGATGAATAACTGACAGTCTTATAGACGAATCTGGGATTGGTGGTTGCCAGTTTCTGGAAGAGGGCTCATGGATAATGGAATGGGACTAGCATTCCGGGTTCCAATGAAGAGTGATGCTATCGCTACAGCATACAAAGAAATGTACACAATGTTTATGCTTCCAACTTTGAGGAAGATCCCTTTCTTGTTCCAGCATGTTGTAACTTCTTTACTTGCCATCATAATGAAGAGGAGGCCAGTTCAGTGTAGATGCTTTATTCGTGAAGATACTGTAGATACATACAGACATGCTTTGGGAAAGGTCTGACTTCGACTGGCAGCCACACAGTCTTGTAGGCCTGCCTTCATGTTTTATCTGACACGTCTGGCCAAGTTGTTATCTCTGGGGTTCGGGCAGGTTTCCTTCCGCTTGGACGGGATTTTCTGAACCATAACCTTCTTAGCATTTGGTGTGACGGCCATCTGTGTCTCAGACTAACTCGAACATATGGACATGGTATGTATGAAATATTTACAACATGATTTGATGAGTTTGGCGTGGAGGGACTGCACAGAGCTTTGACCTTAACCCCTCTGAACACCTCTGGGATGAACTGGAGCCTGGACTGCGAGTCAGGCCTCAACATCAGTGGCTAGTCTTACCAATACTCTCTTGAAGTGCATTTTTTCCAGATATATATTTGGATATACATATAATCATGCAAAGTGCAAAGTATGTGTGTGCTAAGGAATGTTTTTCAGAAAGACTTAGGGTCAGGGGTCACTGTATGGTAGGTTTGGGAAAACATCTGACTTACTTTGTTCACTTTTTGCATGTTTGATGGGAAGGTGGTTTAAACCATGTGTGTATGTCTCAGGGTCCTGTGTATAAAGACCAGGCTCACAGCTCAGAACTTTGGAGGTCTACTCATTCGGCTACAGGCCTTCCTGGCAATGTCTGGAAACATACGAGAGGAACTCCACATCCAGGCCAAGCCTCTCTCTCTGGCACTGGAAGATTGGACGTTGGAAGATGATGCTGTACTTCCGTAAGTAATAAACTTCTATCTAAATAATCTAAATAATCTATCTAAATAATAAACTTCTATCTATTTACAACTAAAGTCAGAGTAAAAGATTTCTTAAAGCCACCAACAAAGCATGGCTAATTTGAATGAGCATACGTTCTCGCAGATCCACTCCAAAGATAATGACTCCAAATGAAATGGGACGTCCAACAAGCTCATAAAGCATATGTTTAGGCAGCCACAAACTTGTGGCCACACAGAAAGTTGCACCGCTGGAATCGTTTCTTTATGATAGCAGGTATTACCAGTTACAAAACACAACGGGCTCTTTAACAAGACATGCGTTGCTGTGGCATGTCACTCATCTGGGGTGGCACCGGGGGGTCCAATTAGATTTCAGGGGGGTCCAGTGCCTCCCTGGCACCCTGCTTTGGCTCCGCCCACACTTATACGGTGAAACTGCGCCCAGTGTATACTTATGTTTTCAGGATTTAGCACTATTTCACAACAATTACCGCCACGCTTAACGGCTCAGGAGACTTCCTGTCAGCTGCCTGTTTGTTTCCTATAGAGCGGCGAACGTCTACATTTGCATTGCAAACCAGAAAAGAGGTGTTAAAACCCGAATGCAGATCTTTAACAATAGCTTATAAGTAGCGCTATTATAATAATGTCATAATCGCACCTTTCAGCAGCAGCCGGAGCGAAACATGTGTTCCTCTTTCTGAGGCAGCTGCGAAACGGAAAAGGCTCCATTCGGAGACTCCTGCGCCTTCTGCTCCACGTTTAGCATATCACCATTACACTGCATTTTAATACGCCGAAGCTCGACATGCCTTCCAGTACGCGCGCCTTCCACAAAAACACTGTCTTTATTATTTTAGCCGTGTTTCCCGCCAACCCTCGTACAGGAGTCAACAACGCGGGCCCGCTGTATTAATTCAGTCGGCGGCGAGGCACTTCATTTTCCATCTCTGGAGCTGTAAGCATAATAGACTGCGCCGCTGCGATAATAGACATTACACCAGGCCTCGGCAACAGCGGAGAAGGGCTCCGAGGCACGGGGGAATTCTTTATGTGATCTAGGTCCCATTGATTCAGGCTCTAATTTTACTCGTCCATTCAAAGTCTGCAAGCTCCCCCCCACCCCCCCCACCCCCCCTCGGGCACTCAGACACTGAGCAGTCGCTGCCAAAATAACCCCATAATGGTCTAATCAATTGGCCTTGCCCTTGGATTCCTTTTTATGCACTAATCCCTCGGACAGGAGCGTTAAATAACATCCCAGGTGAACGCCGTGGCCAAATATATATATATACATGGGCGTGGTAGTGGGGGGAAAAGTGGACCTGACTACCCAGGGTCCGGGTAGGAAGAGGGGCCCATGAAAGTACAGATTTTTTATTTTTTTTGGTGATGTTTTTATTTTGGTGTTTAGTCACAGTCCTGTTTAGTCACAGTCCTCTCAACATATTGGACATTCTGGGGGTTCAGTCCGCCCAACAGCTACCGGCGACCAGTGGGGAACCGTCATGGCCCTCTACGCCCTTTCAGAGGGCCTAAAATATTCTTAACACACACACACACACGTATATATATATATAAATATATAAATTATTTTATTTTATCTACTTACAGTCAGTTGGACAATCAACATCTAAACAATTATAAAAATATAGGCAAATAAATTATTCAAACGTGTCTATTCAGTCTGTGTTGGAGCATGAGGGGTTAAGTGGAAGCCTGTGAGTCTGTGTCTCCCCCTATAGGGACTGTGATGTCTCTACAGAATGTTGGTGATTGGTGGTCCCGCTGTTCATGTACAGAGGGGCCCAGGCACTTATAATTCAGAGCCATACCAATTTCAAATAACAGTAAAACTGACCAATCATATCTTCCCTCTAAGTGGGCGGGGCTTAACTGTATGATCATTTCCGCCCGCGGTGGCGACGCTAGCTGGAGAAACAGCTAGCTAGCGCTAGGCTACCACCGCTAACTAGTTTGCTGAGTCATGATGGAAGCCCATGTCCCGCCTCCAAACAGTCAAAACCACGCCCTCTGAAAACCCGAGCACAAACATTTCTCTCCAAGGCTGAATGACCTGGGGGGCTGGACACCATGCTACCCCGAAAGCAGAAATCAGGTGAACACTCACATAAACAAACACTAGTGAACATACACACTAGGAGGCAGTGAAACACCCATATATATACACATACACACAAGTGAACATACACACTAGGAGGCAGTGAAACACCCATATATATACACATACACACAAGTGAACATACACACTAGGGGGCAGTGAAACACCCACATACACACACTACTGAACACACACACTAGGGGGCAGTGAAGCATGCACATACACACACACTAGTGAACACTAGTTCTTCTGAGGATGAGCCTGAGGTTAGAGATGAGCGAAGACAAGGTGAGATCGTTGTTCAAGTATTCAAGGGCAAGCTCCCCCTCTGACCCCTCCTTACGTTGATATGTTGGTTCACAAGTGAGAAAGATAGAGAGAGAGAGAGAGAGAGAGAGAGAGAGAGAGAGAGAGAGCTGCTGACTGGTAGTATTACGGTCCTCGTGTACTGGTATGGATAGGGGCCCACTGACCTTGAGAGTGTACAGGGCCCAGTATTTGCTGCTACGTCCCGGTCCGCAGCCCAGATGCAGCGAGAGGCGTCGATTGGCCCGGCTGGCGGAGCGTCAGCGCTCGTGAAGTAACTTAGCTCGAGTGTTTCGGGGCTTTTTCATGCGCCGCTTCTCTCCAGCTCTCGAGGCATATGAATGGAAGGCGTCTGCTGTTGATGAAGGACCATTCAGCTTTACATCCGTCGCGGCGTTCCGTGTGATTAGCCGAAAGAAAAGCGCCTTTTCTCTCGCCGCCCGCGGCTCCAGCGTGTTTGAATGCCTCTACAGGTCCTAATTTGCTCTCTTTCACACCGTCTTAATTGGCTATTTACCTGTGTAGCACTTTAGACCACTTACTCCTTTATGAGCCTAATGAAATAATGATTAAGTCTGGTGGCAGGCACAAATAAAAATCCTTGACCAGGATTTTAATCTACAAGTGGTCCAGTTGTGTCTGCCAACACATAATAAGGCCTTGTTATTAACTCTATACGAACGGCGACCTCGCCGAAGGTCGGCCGAGCCGGCGAACGCTGTGCTCGAGAGCTGAATGGACATTGCGGAGGTGACCTTTGATTAGGAAAGGCCTGTTTGCCTACATTACTTCACTGTGGTCAACAAAAACAAATCTAACTTCATTAACACCTTGAACGTGCAGGCGTGGACTACGGCGCTTGCACATTCGCTTCAGAGCAGCTACTGAGAAAATAAGGGATACAGTAATAACTCATAGTTATTATTCAATCAGATTAAGGCCCGTTTCATGGATCGCTGAATTTTTCCTCATATTTACTGAAATAAATGAGTTGACGTAGAACGTAAACACTGGAAAAGCTACCGGTCACTAACCAGTCCACATATAGAATTTGAAAATAAGGTTTTATATGAGTATTTATTTTCTGAGAACATATTCTGGGTAGTTTATTGCATAATTGCTATTTATTTGCTGAATTTAAAATAAAAGAAATACCCATACACCCCTGTTTCCAGTACAATATGTAAACAAAAACAAATTTTAATAATATACAATAATTGAAAACCTGTATTATATTAAAAATAGTATAAAGACAACATGTTATACGTTATATGTTGAAATATATGGATTTTTTAAAATTGATTGCCAGCAACATTTTGAAAAAATAGTTGTGATGGTCAAGAAAATACTTTTTACTTATGCATACATGAAAAAAGATAAACAACAATAACAACAACAAAACACCTGGTGGAACATTTCACATTGAATTAGGCTATTTTGCACACGTGTATATATACACACACTAGGGGGCAGTGAAACACACACATACACAAACTGCTGAACACACACACTAGGGGGCATTGAAACACCGGCATACACACACACTACTGAACACACACACTAGGGGGCAGTGAAACACACACATACAGTAGTAAACACACAAACTAGGGGGCAGTGAAACACTCACATATACAAACACACTACTAAACACATACAATCGGGGGCAGTGAAACACCCACATACAGGCACACCAGTAAGCACACACACTAGGTGACAGTGAAACACCCACATAGACACACACTACTGAACACACACAAAAGGGGGCAGTGAGCACACTTGCCCGGATCGGTGAGCAGCCCTATCCACAGTGCCCAGGTAGCAGTTGGGAGTTTGGTGTCTTGCTTAAGGGCACTTCAGTCGTGTGCTGTTGGTCCAGGGGATCAAACCGGTGACCCTCTGGTCACAAGACCGGACCCCAACCTCCAGCTCACGTCTGCCCACTTTGTCACATGTGCTAATAAAAATCCATCCTCGTGTCTACAAATCACTAACGCTGGCCTCGTGTGGCTTTGATGCTTTGATGAATGTTCTTGTACATAAAAGCACTGCAAGTCCAGAATAACAAGACATCTCAATAAAGTTTCAATAATCAATAAATAGCCTTTTAACATAACCCTGTTACCCCGTTATTATCACCAACCCTTGTAATCATCATCATCATCAATATATCCCGACCCTGTTTATTCAGAACTTCGTTCAGGAGGAGGACGAGCGCAGCGCTGGACGGACTTCTCTGCAGGAGGCCGTGATTATTGACTCGTTTGACTAATCAGACAAATAAGCGAAACACAAATCTCTCTAAATGTGGACAATTAAAGATTAAAATGCACTGATAGACGGAGAACGAGCCAATAGCGCGGCCTGCCAAGCCCTGCGGGCCTCTGTTGCGAGTTGACTGACATATTGTGTGCCAGTCGGTGTCTTTGATCACTCGTATCTTTCTTCCTTTCAGCGATTCAATGGTGCTCTTGGCATCTGACTTAGCATTAAATCCAGGTTAGTCAGTAATCCCCAGAGAAAGCACATCAGCGCTGCCACTTCATCCCCGCACTGTTTTAAACGCTTTCTGTGGAGCTTATGAAACAATGCAGCGTGAAGTGCAGCATCTTATCGACGGGAGCTGCCACTTCGTCACACCAAATAAAATCAAAATCAGGCTCCAGGTTTGTGTTTCCAGGACCAGGCTTCTAGTTTTGGCCAGATCTGAGTGCTTGGAGCTGTACTGTCAACTGTATTGTGAGTAGCATTGTCAGAGCTGTCTGTCCAGTAAGGCTTTCATGATGAACCAATAGAGATGCTCCAAAATAGCTTAGAAGAAATTCTGGTTCCATTGGCTTACATTAAAAACTGTGTTGTGTCCATGTGCAGCCATAACTAAGTTTATAATGGAACGCTGCCTGAAGTTGGAGTTCCAGTTGGGAAACTTGAGCACGCTGCGTATATGAAGCTCAGCTAAACGCTGCTGTTCTTCTAGAACATGGTTTGTTGTATCCTACTTAGGTGCACCCTAGGCAGCCTTGCTGAGAGACCTGCCCACTGCATAGATAATTTTGGGTCTGTCTCAAACCCTAGTGAGTGTGTAAGTAGGCTGTCTAGGTAGTGAGTGTGTAAGTAGGCTGTCTAGGTAGTGAGTGTGTAAGTAGCAGTGTTCTCTCCTCATCTCTCCTCATAAAACAGATTACTGAGACGCTCTAGTTAGAGAGAGACTGCGTCACGGCTTGTTCCCCCCACTGCAGCACGCCACCGGTGGTTTAGCTGGTTGCTAAGCTACCGGCCGGCATCCAAAACAATAGCCAAAGCTTAAAAATCTGCTAGCATGAATGCTAATGTCTGGAGTATAAAAGTGTAAATGGTGAAGGACTCGTTACAGAGTTGATAATAAAATACTGTTTTGTGTGATTATATGACCTGAAACACATTAAAACTCCAGAGAATCAAAATAACTCACATTTTAAAACCACTTCACTGCTCCTAGATTAGCCTGCACTGCATCATGGGATTGTCTTAGCGGCTGAGGAAGAGTTCAAAGCTTCCTTAAAATCAGGTCTAAATAAGGTTCCTCAGTAGACAGCATGTTTAAGGTATGTAAGAATTGGGACAGTCTACATGTCGGAAGCGCATACTATGATGTAAAATGCTGCCTATGCAGGAGCTCAGTAGGTTTTTGGGACAGACCCGTAGAGTCTGCATTGTCGTGTCTCTGCTTTCGTGACCACGCTCTTGGATCCCTTACAGATATTAAAGTCTTTTTTCTTTTAATACCTGAAAGCGTTGACTTGAGGTTTTTAAAAACCTGTTCTATCTTATGAGCTTGGCCTGTTTCGGCGATGCTGAGTTACAGAAGATGAAAGTGAAGCAGTGCTGGTTCAGAAAGAGGAGAAATGTTATATATTTTGCTATCATTAATAAAATAATACACTATAAAACTGAAGCTGCTATTTAAAGCACAGAAACATTGCAGGTTTGTGTGTATCCGTTGCGACGGCCGCGCGTCCCCGGACTCCCAGAAGTTTGATAGCAGCTACAGCTCTAATGAACAAGCACTTTCTTTTCCAACACACGCTCACACAGGGTCTCAGGGTGGGCAGACTGGTTTTTTTACGATGCTTTTACTTTCCTCAGGGGTGCGTGTTCAGCGCCAAACGCAGCAAGAGGAACTCTGCCAGACCCCCAGAGCTCCGAGCGTGATCATGAACAGGAAACCTTCCCGGGTTCTGAACCTTTTCGGGTCTGCTGGGATTTCGTTTGGTCCAAAGTGAAGCGGAACCCTGGTACGTGACAAACACACTCCGGCAAACAGCATCCCCTTCACCACCCGCCCGTTTGATCCACTCAGCACTGAAGTCTGAGGGGATCTGATCTGTAACTCTGATCTCGAGATTCTGCTGATGGATCACAGCCGCGCGGCCGCATGAGGAAGTAATTTTAGATTACCGAAAAGAGAGCAACACTTTTTTTTATTTTTAAGGAAAACAACAACAGAATCTTTGTATCTGCACTTTTCTCCACACCCTGCACGTCCAGTACAGCAGCTTATTTGAAATATCCTGCCTGAAGATACTGTGTTGCTGGAGATATAGATATATAGTATATGCTCGTGTGTGTGTAGAGTTTCAGTATACAGTATCCCGTGTGGAGTAAAACTAGAGAAAAGAAGAAGGCTGTGTGTGAAAACAAGGCTTTTCAATTTAAAACTAAACATTCTTATTACATGTATGCACTTAAAGGGAACATCATGCTCTACTGACCTGAGTTCCACAAAAGCATAGTTGCAACCAGTGTTGCCAACTTAGCGACTTTGTTGCTATTTTTAGGGACTTTTCAGAAACTCTAGCAACTTTTTTAAAAAAAAAAGCAACCAGCAACAAATCTAGCGACTGTTTCTGGTGTTACTGGAGACTTTTGGAGACTCTGAGGTGAACCCACATGATCTTCAGTTACTGTCCTCAGCGAGCAGCGGGGGCCACTACACTCACTGCGCATGCCAAAGCCGCCGCTGACCCCGCCCCCTATCTACAGAGCAGGATGTAAATATAAATGTGTCATAGATAAAAAGATACTTTATTGATCAGAGGGAAATTCTTCAGTGTGACACGGCCGATTTCAAACCCAACAAAAAAGAGTCCACAGAAATTCATTTATTCATTTGTAGTTATAAGATATTTCGAGTGTTTTTTCTTACTTTTTACTCTCCCACAACGTTATTCCTTCAAATACACGCCAATAGACCATTATGCAAATCAGGCGATTCTGTAATTTAGTGACTTCTAGCGACTTTTAGGACAGCCAATAGCTACTTTCCTCACTGAGGCGTTAGCAACTGTGGTTGCTACATTAGAAACATACATACATGAGCTAAAATATCCAACGAGCCTTTATGATCAGTTAGAACAAATAAAAGAGAGAGAAACCCGTATAACAAGATATTAAACTAAGAATTATTTTAAATTACTGAGAGCTAAAACTAACCACATGTGTAGTACAGTGATTTACAAAGCTATTAAAGCTACGTCTTTACCGGACTCACTGCTCATAATTGATAACAATGTTTTAAAAAACTACTAAAAAAACTACATAACTGATTCCTTATCATAAAACTAAATGAATAAAAGTTAAACGTAGATTAGGGAAATTTGGGAGGTTTTGGGTGATATAATATATTTTTTTTTAACTTTCAACCAACTTGTTTTTTCTTACTATCTATTTTTATTTCTTTCTTTTGTATATATTTGAAAGATACATAGAGTATGTGCTTTTTCTTTTATAATGTATATGTGTGTTTTATGTTGATGGACCCAGGAAGAATAGCTGTTATCTTTATAGGAGCTAATGGGGATCCAAATTAAATAAACAAAAATAAAATAAATAAACATAGATGGAATGATGCAGTTGCCATGCATGAGTTTCCCAAAAGCTATACCTTTATGAGATTCCAGGGTTTTATGTTTCTAGAATTGATGTCAGGGTATATTATCTTGCAAATTTTTTGTTTCAACAGTCTTGGAGGGATCTATCCAATGTGGGGGTTAGTGTCAGACCAATAGCGGTTTTTGGTTTTGTTTGTTAACGTCACCATTCACATCAACACAATTTCTATCCGCTCCTCACGTGTTGACCTCTACGACATGTCAATGGTTGTAATCAAAGAGAAACTTGTAAATAACTCATGAGAGAATAAAGTTACGTTAAAACCAACCACACCATTGTTTTTCTTGTAAAATTCCCCATGTGTTTGATGTGTCACATGACCTTCTTCCCATTGGAAAAAACAAAAGTTGGCTCCAAAATAGCCGCCATGGTCACCACCCATCTTGTAACCATATTAATGGCCCACGCTGTATATATATATATATATATATATATATATATATATATATATATATATATATATATATATATGTGTGTGTGTGTGAATATATACTGTATACAATTTATAACAAAGGGATGACTTGTGAGATATCCAGGATGTACTGACATGTAATTATAACACATCCCATAGTTTCCCAGTCCCAACAAGGTACAAAAACAACACACATCTGTGTGTATATGTGTGTGTGTTTGGAGGGATGCAGCTTGTTTGATCTTGTATGAACAAACTATTTTGCTGGAGATAGATGGACAACGTGTTTCCAAACACATGCGCTGTCGTTTATATTACGTTGTGTGTGTATGTGTGTGTATGTATATGTGTGTGTGTGTGTGCACGTGTAGGCGTGTGTATTCGGAGAGAGATGAAAACTTGTTTTAGGCCGGAGAGACTTCCCATTACGGAGCTGATGGAGCCACCTGAGGCAGGTTAACCTGTCTGATCTCACGAGGTCAGCGGAGCGGACGGGTCAAAGCCGAGGAGAGAAATCTTCAGATTATCCCGGGAGAGCTGGCTTGCCTTTCATTTTTCTTCCGTGTGTTTGTTTTTATTTTGGTTTCTCCGCCGATCGAGAGACAACAAAGACAGATCGAAGGGTTCTATCATTGGGTTTCGCGGCACGCTCACGTTGTGCCACGAGAGTCGGAGGAATTTGCTGCAACTCAAACTTATGGTTCATTTCATCATTCGCTATTGAGGCTTGAAGTTGTTTAACTTGGGAGCTGTAACTCCTTTCTTTTATTCGCGCAGCAGAAAAGTACTGCATTGATCCTCTTCGAAATCTTCTCCTTTGATTAGCTCTCCACTACATACCAGTCCGCCGTTTATGCTCCTTCTATGCTGGTTTTATTCGCTCAGTAAATCAGACAAATTCAAGAATATTTCCATTCCAATTGAAGTATCCTTGAGTCCTAAGTCTCCGAACCAATTCCTTCGCACCTTCCTCCGAGCTGTCTGAACTGTCCTTGTATTCATCCACAGACGCAAATCATTATGTATTATATTCTCCTCCGCAGCGCCGATCAAAACGAGAGGGGGAGAAGTTCAGCTCCCACCATATAATGGCTGGTACGTACAGCAATAAGACGCATTCACGGATCAGCTGTTAATGAAACAGCAGCTTTCAAGGTTGTAGAAACGTACCTTCCAATCGTCTCCACAAAGAAGAACTCCTTAAAGTCTTTCCATAATGTACAGTATTACAAAACAGGTATTAAACCAAATAGTCTAGTAAAGATTTAAATTACAAACCCATTTAAATAAACTTAGGATCACTTTAGAAATTCATTTCATGCCATTTTCATGCAATTCACAAACAATATTGTCTATTTCTCAATTAATGTAAGTGTATCAGATGATTTTAAAGAATAAAAATGTTTGTATTAAAGTCTATTTTTGTATAGAGGCTTATTTTACATATAGTCCTATTATCAGCAATTCTCAGTCCTCTGTCTAAATCTCCTGGTACGACCACCAATCCAAGTTAAGGATGTTATTGGACTAATTGGTTGTTAGGACACTCTTGCTCAATTGTGATCACAGCTGAAAAACATTCTACTAATAAGTGAGTATAAAAGGGAACAACATTCTAGGTTAGTTTAGTATCTGAAGATCAGCAGTTGATGGCTTGCTGACCGGCTCACACCGTCAGTCCCATCAGTACATTGTTGTGTTAAGGAAGAAGATACTCCATTAAAACAAGAACATTTCACTGTGATCCCAAACTTTTGAGCGGCAGTGTATATATATATATATATATATATATATATATATATATATATATATATATATATATATATATATATATATATATATATTTGAAAAGACCTGTTTTTCTGCATTAATTAGTCATAAAATGTGATCTGATCTACATCTAAGTCCCAAGTCTAGACAATCTCAGTGTGCTTAACCTAATACCACACATACTTATAATATTTCATGTCTGTATTGGACACATCCAATAAACATTCACAGTGCTGGTGGAAGAAGTAAGTGAACTCTTATGCCAATGACTTCAATTGAAGCTCAAGAGTTAGAAAACCTGGAGTCCAACCTATGAAAGAGATTGGAGCGAGGTGTAGAGCTACTCTGACTTATAAAAGAATCCAACTTTTTGAGTTTGCTATTTACAAGAAACATCTGCTAATGTGGACCATGCCTCGCAAAGAAGAAATCTCCAAAGACCTACGATCAGGAATTGTTCATTTGCATCGAATTGAAAAGGGTTACAGAGTGATCTCTAAGACTTTATGTATTAACCGTTCACAGTTAGACACACTGTCTACTAATGGAGATGATTTAGTACAGTGGCCTCTCTCGCTAGAAGTGGGCACCACAAGGTTGACTCCTAAGGCACAATGCAGAATGCTCAGAGAGATAAAGAAGAACCCTAGAGGAACAGCTAAAGGACTGAGGGGATCATTGGAACTGGTTAACATCTCTTCATGAGTCTACCATACGCAACTCAGGTTTGCAGTCGTATCTCTGCATGTCTGACCGACATTGCTTCATGGATGACAGCTCATCATCTGAAGCTCAATCCCAGCAAGACTGAGCTGCTGTTCATCCCTGGAACTACAGGTCCTCAGCAGGATCTTGCCATCTCATTCGAGAACTCTTTGATTGTTCGGTCTAAAGATGCAAGAAACCTTGGGGTGACTCTGGATGACCAGTTATCGTTCTCAGCCCATATTACGAACCTGACTCGGTCATGCAGGTACATTCTCTACAATATCAGACGCATCCGACCCTTCCTCTCTCAAGAGGCCTCCCAGGTGCTCGTCCAGTCTCTTGTCATTTCAAGGCTGGACTACTGCAACTCGCTCCTGGCTGGTCTTCCTCTGCAGGCCATCAGGCCCCTACAACTGATCCAGAATGCAGCAGTACGGCTCGTCTTCAATCTCCCCAAGTACACTCATGTCACTCCACTGCTGCGCTCCCTTCACTGGCTTCCTGTAGCTGCTCGCATTCAGTTTAAAGTTCTGATGCTTGCCTACAAAGCCAAGAATGGACCAGCTCCTCCTTACCTTATGGCAATGGTCAAAAGTCGAACCGCACCTCGAGCCCTTCGCGCTTCAAGTACGGCTCGGCTTGACCCGCCATCACTTAAGATTCATGGAAGACATGCAACAAAACGCTTCTCTGTCCTGGCACCCAGATGGTGGAACGAACTTCCACTGGCTGTCCGAACAGCGAACTCTCTCGCGGTCTTCAAACGCAGACTGAAGACCTATCTCTTTGTAAAGTACTTACAAACACTATATACTAAAGTACTGGTACAAACTGTAATTGCACTTTATCTTCTAGGAGCACTGGCTAAGTACTGCACTTGTACTGTATGTAGTCTTGTATTTATTCTCTTATAGATGTTCCTGTCTTGCTAGGTATTGCGTTGTCTTGTTTCTAGGTATCAGCACTGGCCCTGTGTTTATGGCAGTGTTTGAGTATAAGAGTGGTTTGGACTTAAACCTGTTTGTACTAGATAGAGGGTCATACTCTGACTGAACACTAAGCACTTTTGTAAGTCGCTCTGGATAAGAGCGTCTGCTAAATGCCGTAAATGTAAATGTAAATGTAACTCACTGAACAGGATTGGTGTCAGGTGTCAGGACACCATGGAGGAAGCTGCTGCTCTCCAAATAAAACATCACTGCACGCCTGAAGTTCGCCAAAGAGTACCTTGACACAATACTACTGGGAAGATGTTTTGTGGACTGATGAAACCAAGGTTGAATTGTTCAGGAATTGTTCGAGTACCAACATGAAAACATCAGCCCAACAGTGAAGTACGGTGGTGGGAGCTTCATGATTTGGGTCTACTTTGCTGCTTCAAGTTTATCAAGGTATCCTACAGAATAATGTCTGGGTGGCTGTCCGCCAGCTGAAGCTACGTAGACGTTGGGTAATGCAGCAGGGCAATGATCCTAAACATCAAAGTAAATCTTCTACAGAACGGCTTTAATAAAGGAAATCCAAAATTCCACCTGAACATTGCACTTGTTGGAGGTTGTTGCTGCCAAACGAGGTATTACCAGTTATCAAATCCAAGGGTTCACTTACTTTTTCCACCAGCACTGTGAATGTTTATTATGAAATATGAAATAGTATACATGTTTGTGTGGTATTAGGTTTGGGACTTGGGACTTGGGACTTGGGTCATTTTAAAAGGTCCACCTACTGTTTTTTGATGCTGCCACCACCATGCTTTACTGTAGGGATGGTATGGCCCAGGTGATGAGCGGTGATCAGACTGGAGAATTTAGTTTCTCATGGTCTGGGAGTCCTTCAGGCGCCTTTTGGCAAACTCCGAGCAGGCTGTCTTGTGCCTTTTACTGAGGCGTGGCCTCCACCTGGCTATTCTACGAAGCAGGCCTGATTGTAGGAGTGCTGTAGAAATGGTTGCCTTCTGGAAGGTTCTCCTCTCTCCACAGAGCAACGCTGAAGCTCTGTCGGAGTGGCCCTTGGGTTTTTGCTCACCTCCCTCACTAAGGCCATGTTTGTACATGAGCCCCACGTCACTCTTTCAACACATTCAGATCAAAACATCAAACAAAACTATTATAAACATATATATTCAGGTGTGTTCAAACGTGTGACTGGTAGTGAATAAACACCTTCCCTGTCTCTGACGTCGTATACTGTGCCTCATAATGTGCCTCGTATTTCCAGCGGGAGTCAGACAGGCAGAGACAGAGTACAGGCCAGTCCAGCTACGTCACTGTAACACATTGAGGATGTGACTTGGCATTGACTTGCAGACACAAGCAGAGACTTGCCCAAAACAAGAACATCATCTAGATGTTTGTTACGTGCTATGTTATGTATGAGCTGTTTTGTTTCTCTTTGCTGCAGTTTGTCACCGCTGCCTTCCTATTGGTGGACTACTTGGATGACCAATCAGGAGGACTGACATCAGAGTGGAAGAGGAGAATCTTCTGTTTGGTCTCCCAGTGTCTGTGTGGAGTGTGTATGGTCTCCTAGTGTCTGTGTGGAGTGTGTATGGTATCCCAGTGTCTGTGTGGAATCTGTATGGTCTCCCAGTGTCTGTGTGGAGTGTGTATGGTCTCCCAGTGTCTGTGTGGAGTCTGTATGGTCTCCCAGTGTCTGTGTGGAGTGTTTATGGTCTCCCAGTGTCTGTGTGGAATCTGTATGGTCTCCCAGTGTCTGTGTGGAGTGTGTATGGTCTCCCAGTGTCTGTGTGGAGTGTGTATGGTCTCCCAGTGTCTGTGTGGAGTGTGTATGGTCTCCCAGTGTTTGTGTGGAGTGTGTCTGGTCTCCCAGTGTCTGTGTGGAGTTTGTTTAGTCTCCCAGTGTCTGTGTGGAGTTTGTATGGTCTCCCAGTGTCTCTGTGGAGTTTGTTTAGTCTCCCAGTGTCTGTGTGGAGTTTGTTTAGTCTCCCAGTGTCTCTGTGGAGTTTGTTTAGTCTCCTAGTGTCTGTGTGGAGTTTGTTTAGTCTCCCAGTGTCTGTGTGGAGTTTGTATGGTCTCCCAGTGTCTCTGTGGAGTTTGTTTAGTCTCCCAGTGTCTGTGTGGAGTGTGTATGGTCTCCCAGTGTTTGTGTGGAGTGTGTCTGGTCTCCCAGTGTCTGTGTGGAGTTTGTATGGTCTCCCAGTGTCTCTGTGGAGTTTGTTTAGTCTCCTAGTGTCTGTGTGGAGATTGTTTAGTCTCCCAGTGTCTGTGTGGAGTTTATATGGTCTCCCAGTGTCTGTGTGGAGCTTGTTTAGTCTCCTAGTGTCTGTGTGGAGTTTGTATGCAGTGATTTAGGTCTCCTAATGCGTTTAGTGTCTCTGCTAAATGGTCAGTTTGGTTGAACAATAGTTTACAGGGAATATACTTTAGTATACTTGCCTTACAGCAAAAGGGTCTGGGTTTGATCACAAGTTTATAAAAGGATATAAAAAGCAGCTGTCAGATTCAAATAATATAAAAACGATATAATATAAATGTTTTTCTGTAGACAGTGGTGATATTCGTCTCTTTACCAAAGTTCCCAAACCACTGTTTTTATTAATCCACAGACTTCATTGCCCCTCTCCCAGCATTGTTTAGAATGTGTGGCAGGCACCAATTTAAAAATTTGCATATATTTGCAAATAATCAATAATTAATCAATTAAAATATAAAATCTCTTCTATTTTCTTCACTTATTCCTAATGCAGTTGGTCAACCAAGACATGTTATGTGTCTGAGGTTTGCTTCCTTGGATTTGCTCTGGAGCTCCGAGGCGAAAGAAGCCAACAAGTACCAGACAGCATATAACCCACCATGACAATCATAACACACTGGCTGCAGTCGCGATGTGGGGAGAGAAGTTAGAAATACATCTCTCCTGGACCACCAACGCCACGGCAGTAGTGAAAATGGCACAGCGGCGACTCTATTTCCTGAGAACCCTCAGGAAAAAACACAAGCCGCGAGAGGAGCTACTGGCGTCCTACTACCGCTGTTCCACTGAGAGCGTGCTAACTTATTGCATCTCCTCGTGATGCACCAGCAGCACAGCAGCAGATAGGAGAGCCCTTCAGAGAGTCATCAGAACTGCCCAGACGATCGTCGGCTGCCCACTGCCCTCTCTGGAGGATGATTTCTGGTCCTGCTGTCGCAGCGGAACAGCCAACATACTGAAAGATCCAACCCATCCTGGACACCCTCACCTACTTCTGGCAATCGCTACAGATCCAGTACATCACAGACCAACAGACTAAAGAACAGAACAGTTTCTGTGCTGGTGCAATAAGAGAACTGAACACTACCCAACACTGACACTGCCACCCAACACTGACAGGACGGCAACACTACATGTTACATCTTAGACCAAACAAGCATCTCCATAATAGCAACTTTGCAGGAGAGGTCTTTACTTTCAGTGTAAGTCAATGAAACCAGAATTATGTCCCAGCTATTCTGGAGCATTTTTATTGGTCCATTCATCATGAAATTGGATACAATGTTAAGCAGGCGCGATTATAGGCTTAGAGGTTTAGAGGTGTTGAAATGAGTACAGCTCATAAAAAATATCACATTTTAAAAGTAATTTCGGGCTCAATCTGAAATCAGTGCTGGGGCAACACTGTGACTGGAAAAACACCAACAGATCTTACATTACATTTTACAATTACGTTTTATTAAAAGTAAAATATATTAAATGATAAACTATATATATAGAGAGAGATCCATACCAATTTTAAAAAATTTTCTCAATGAATATTAAGTTTCTATGGTCTAGGGTGACCAGATGAGAATGAGAGAAATTCAGGGCATCAGACTTTGGGTGAGTGTGTCATGACAGAATAATTTGAATAATTTAGATCAGACACACCAATTCTAATAATCACTTATCAATATTATTACAATTAACAGATTCTGAGCGTATAATCAAGATCATGTCGGCCTTAATCTCTCACACACATACACACACAAACACACACACACATAGACGTACGTTATAGTATTATCTCTTCATATAGATAGATAGATAGATAGATAGATAGATAGATAGATAGATAGATAGATACTTTATTGATCCCAAAGGAAATTTAGCAGCCAGTAGCAGTTACACAGAACAAAAACAAAGTACAAAACACAGTACAAAAAAAACACAAGGTATATAAGGAAGAATAAAGAACTCCAATAGTCAAAAAGAATATATTCAAGAACATATGAATACAGACTCTACACCCTGACTGAAGGTAAAAAGGTAGAGCAGTAATAAATTAGGTAATGTGTAAGAGAAAAACGGGTATCAGCGGATACATAACAGTACTGGGATATTTATTAAAAAATAAATAAATGTGCAAAGATTGTATTTAAGTAAAAGTTAAATAGTGTTTAAATAGTGTCCAGGAGTGCAAATGCACAGGATGTACTGCAAAGTGTCAATAGTGTCAAATCATTAGATCTAATCATATCTCATCGTTCTATAACATTAATTATCAAATTCACATACAGACAGCACTACTCTAGTACCTTAGCTTTAATAACACAAAGACTAACCAACAGCACAGCAGCTACAGCTTCTCTCTCCTTTATAAACAGTGAGCAGACCACCTGCAGCTTTAGCCTGATCAATTAGAATGAACCATCACTCCGAGCTACAATAACTGAATAAAGAGTGATCAGAAATATGGGTGAGGGTTCGAGCTAGGCTGATAATGACTGTAATGTGCAGCCAGTATAAAAATACTCCTTTACAAAACTTACTAGACACCGGTCTGATAAACACTGTGTGTGTGCCATGCTGCACTGAGAGAAAGAGAAGCTGGATCATACCATTTTGCATTTTTCAGGGGAGGGCTGCTGTATTTTCATTATTTAAAATATTGGTTTAAACATATGCTTTCTATGGTTTTAACATTTCCAGCTTTTCAGAGACAAATAAACGTTAAAATATATATTTTTTCCAACTAGAATCTTTAGGAGTGCTTGGGCTCAATTTAGAATTTAGGACTTGCTATGACTAATGTTAAGAGTGGATGTTGTGTTCAAATATTTTTCCAAGCTAAAAATATATATATATATATATATATATATATATATATATATATATATATATATATATATATATATATATATATATATATATATATATCCTTACAAAACCAAAACCCACAGTGTCAGAAACCACATGACCCTATGCAAACTGGCTCAGAACAAGCTTCCATTGATTGTTAGCTACAGTGCAGAGCTAACCAGGTCCAGACTTCTACACTCTATTTGGAACAAAGAAGACTAAATGAATTTTTCTGCTGTTCTGTGGTTTTAATATGCGCTGACAGGTGACCGTATTCTTCTTTCCCGGTTTGCTGCCGAGCTGCGAGCTTCCGGGCGAGAAATCTTCGCTCTCTAATCATGATGTGCCCCTCACCCTCGGAAGCGTAATTGAAATCAAAATTACATTTCTGAGCTGCGCAGCTCTAAAATGTTCCCTGTCACTTCACCTTTTCCACTGAATTAAAATGGAATTAGTGGTAATTGTCGCGGCTTTGGGGATTATATTATTTAACAGGAAGCCTTTTGAACACCTGAAAGACTGGCTGGAGATAAGAGACTCCCATTAAAATCCCCCCAGACGGGCCCGCCACGGAGCGCCGCCGATATAAAGAGCTTTTTTGTTTTTTTTTGTTTTACACCTTTACGCACTAATAATTAGACACGGATCTGCGGCGACTTTCTCAGGAACAATCGATTCGCTGAAGATTGATATATATTAAGGTACAATACCTTTCATGGTCACAGAACACATGAGGGCTATTAATTAGCTGCCCAGCAGGGTCTGTGGGGCATGTTTGAAAAGCGTGGACGAGTGGGTGGACGGAACATGGAAACTGGAATCTGGAATGAAGGAGAGATATTAAGAAATATCTTAATCATTAGTGTTTTTAATTAGTGGGTTTAATCTAGATAAATTAGGCGTAGAGATGAGAATGGAGATCAGCACAGTTACCACCACAGTTTCATGGACGAGCTTTTTGGGGGCGGGGCTAATATCGAGTTTGAGCCTCTATAAGCAGACGGACAAAAATTTTCCAGAAGATTCTTGGTGGACAATGCCGTGTCCAGTGTTACTGATTGGCGTCTATATTGAAAATATAGCCTCTGGCTTTACATCTCAGTGTTGAGCTTCATACTTCCAGCTTGGTAGCACTGGGTGAGGTTGGTGGGGCACAAATTAACAACTTACTCAGAGAAGTGCAAGGCTAGCTATATTCCTGATATACAGTTAGGTCCATAAATATTTGGACGTTGACAAAGTTATTCTTATTTTAGTCATTTTGCCTAACATACTGCCTAACAAACATAACATAACTAAATGTCACCAGGGGTCAGTTTGGATAGGTTTTGAATGAGCAAGCAATATGAAAACCAGTGCCAGTATTAAGAATAAGACTACCTTAATAAAGGGTTTATAAAGGTTTTAAAATAAGATTATTAATGGTTAATAAATAGATCATAAGTACATAACATAACAATCTTTTAAACATCAACAAAAACGCTGTTAACTTTCATTACAAACCAATGGAACCAGAATTTATTCCAAGCACCTTTGGAGCATTTCTATTGTTCCATCCATCATGAAACCCTCAGACACTAAAAAGAGCAGCTGTTTATGTTTCTGATATGCAGTTAGGTCCATTAATATCTGGACGTTGATGAAGTTATTGTTATTTCAGCTATTTAGCGTAACATACTGCATAAAACACATAACATAATAAATACAACGTAACAGAAAGTCTCCTGAGGTCAGTTTTGCTTTGCATGAGCAAACAATATAAAAAACAGTACCACTATTAAGAATAAGACGGCTGTAATAAAGGCTTTATAAATTAGTTTATCAATATTTAATTATTAGAGCATAAATATCTTTTAATCAAAGCATCGCTGTCCAAAAATCAACAAGCATTATTTTACACCAGAGAACAAAAACACTAACTTTCAACACAAACCAATGGAACCAGAATTTTTACCCAGCTGTTTTAAAGAATTTCTATCGGTTCATTCATCATGACATTTTTACACCACGTAAAGAGCAGCTTTTGTGTTCGATCTATATTTCTGATATACAATAAGGTCCATAAATATGTGGACCTTGACTAAGGCATAACCTACTACATAAAAAAAACATAATAAAGACAACATAACAAAAAGTCTTTTTCTTTGCATGAGCAAAAAATGTGAAAAACAGTATCACTATCAGAATAAGACTAAAACCTTTATAAAGTGTTTAAAATGAGTTTAATTATGGTTAATCATTAGGCTGCAAGCATCTTAAAATTATTAATAAGCTTTAATAAGCAGTTACTGCATATAACAACTTATTATTACTCAGATTCTGATGTTTACAGATCATCACATAGAACGGCTCACTTTTGCCCTTTTTATATTAAGTGGGACCAAAATAACTATGGCTTGGGCCTAGTAAAACATAATGTTAGTATCACTGACTCTGGATCAGCTGTGTAAGTATCACTGACTCTGTATCAGCTGTGTAAGTATCACTGACTCTGTATCAGCTATGTATCACTGACTCTGTATCAGCTGTGTATCACTGACTCTGTATCAGCTGTGTATCACTGACTCTGTATCAGCTGTGTAAGTATCACTGACTCTGTATCAGCTGTGTATCACTGACTCTGTATCAGCTATGTATTACTGACTCTGTATCAGCTGTGTAAGTATCACTGACTCTGTATCAGCTATGTATCACTGACTCTGTATCAGCTATGTATTACTGACTCTGTATCAGCTGTGTGTTACTGACTCTGTATCAGCTGTGTGTTACTGACTCTGTATCAGCTGTGTATCACTGACTCTGTATCAGCTGTGTAAGTATCACTGACTCTGTATCAGCTATGTATTACTGGCTCTGTATCAGCTATGTATTACTGACTCTGTATCAGCTGTGTGTTACTGACTCTGTATCAGCTGTGTATCACTGACTCTGTATCAGCTGTGTAAGTATCACTGACTCTGTATCAGCTATGTATTACTGGCTCTGTATCAGCTGTGTATCACTGACTCTGTATCAGCTATGTATTACTGGCTCTGTATCAGCTGTGTAAGTATCACTGACTCTGTATCAGCTGTGTATTATTGACTCTGTATCAGCTGTGTAAGTATCACTGACTCGATATCAGCTGTGTATTACTGACTGTATCAGCTGTGTAAGTATCACTGACTCGATATCAACTGTGTATTACTAACTCTATCAGCTGTGTAAGTATCACTGACTCTGTATCAGCTGTTTATTACTGACTCTATCAGCTGTGTAAGTATCACTGACTCTGTATCAGCTGTGTAAGTATCACTGACTCGATATCAGCTGTGTATTACTGACTGTATCAGCTGTGTAAGTATCACTGACTCGATATCAGCTGTGTATTACTGACTGTATCAGCTGTGTAAGTATCACTGACTCTGTATCAGCTGTTTATTACTGACTCTATCAGCTGTGTAAGTATCACTGACTCTGTATCAGCTGTGTAAGTATCACTGACTCTGTATCAGATGTGTATCACTGACTCTGTATCAGCTGTGTATTACTGACTGTATCAGCTGTGTGAGTATCACTGACTCGATACCAGCTGTTTATTACTGACTGTATCAGCTGTGTAAGTATCACTGACTCTGTATCAGCTGTGTAAGTATCACTGACTCTGTATCAGATGTGTATCACTGACTCTGTATCAGCTGTGTATTACTGACTGTATCAGCTGTGTAAGTATCACTGACTCTGTATCAGCTGTGTAAGTATCACTGACTCTGTATCAGATGTGTAAGTATCACTGACTCTGTATCAGCTGTTTATTACTGACTGTATCAGCTGTGTAAGTATTACTGACTCTGTATCAGCTGTGTATTACTGACTGTATCAGCTGTGTAAGTATCACTGACTCTGTATCAGCTGTGTAAGTATCACTGACTCTGTATCAGCTGTGTATTACTGACTGTATCAGCTGTGTAAGTATCACTGACTCTGTATCAGCTGTGTATTACTGACTGTATCAGCTGTGTGAGTAGCACTGACTCTATTTTAGAGTTGGTACTTTGGAGCATTTCCATTGGTCCATTTCAACATATAAATGTAAACACATATTTTCCTTGGGACAGTGATGACTTGATAAGGTCACCATTGAAAACTATCACCAATAACATAAAACCTGGCTGTTATATACATGTACTGCAGCTCTGTAGTTATATAACATGTTCTTTGATATAGTGGGTGTATGTTTTACATCATAAACCTCAACACCAGGTCGGCCGGTTGAGCTGTGATCTAAATGGAACTGTAAAAAAGATTTTGTATTGAAATGTTGATTTATATCCGCTGTGCTGAACACTGCCCTGCAGCCCCATCACAGCTGCGATGTTTGACTAAGAGCTGCTGGTACAAATATGACAGCAAGGGTCATTAAACAGTTTCATTTAGAAACGATTAATATGGCAAGCTATTCGATCGTTCAGCACAAGATGACACAGGCAGACATTATTATGTGCTATAAGACACATAATAATGTCTGTAAGGGCCAGTGTTCAATTAGCCCTGTCCCCAAATTCATATTCATACTGTCAACATACATACGTGTGTAACATACATTATAATTAAAATACACACATTGTATTATATGATATGATATGTTTGATTTCACTGTACCTACAAACTGGCTACACAGGATGTATCTGATTAATAACATGGATTAATATTAACCTCTAATACCAATCTGCAGTTCCACGGGACCGATAAGAATATAAACCATACTGGCTGTTACAAACAACACTTGGTGACAGAATGACTGTAATGACTGACTGTTTAAAATATGGTTGGGTTATCCTGTCACAACACAAGCACAGTCCTGTAGATTGTTAGAATAGTTGTCATGTCCTGGGCAGATACAGTGTAAGTAATTTTATGATGTGGTCTTATAAATATATACATATATATATTTTTTTTTCTTTTCTACATCATTTGAACAAGACAGCTGCTATTGACATTGTGTACAATTTACATAATGAATGGACCAATAGAAATGCTTCAAAATCACTTGGAAATAATTCTGGCTTACATAAAAAATAATACATTTTTGGTCTCTTCTGTAAATTTCCTATTTTAGAGCTACTTGTTATATATGTATATATATATATATATATATATATATATATATATATATATATATATATATATATATATATATATATATATATATATATATATATACTGATTTGTAACAGAAACATTAAAACTACCTAATTGTTTCTACAATATCTGTAGATTTTCTAATAAATAAACATTGTTGTAATACATATATATTTTTATTTCCTTGGTCTTTCTGAGGTCATATCATGTCATGGAGCACTTTGTGTATATATATATTGACTTACATTGAAAAGAAAAAAAAATTTGGCCTCTCCTGTAAATTTACTATTTTGGATCTACTTGTTTTTTTATTGGACAGTGACTAATATACATAGACCACTCATATATAGAGTGCTACACTGGATACACTGACTGAACACAAAGCACTTATGTAAGTTGCTCTGGATAAGGGTGTCTGCTAAATGCCGTAAATGCAAACATATATATATATATATACTGATTTGTATCAGAAACATTAAAACCACCTACTTGTTTCTACAATATCTGTAGTTTTTTAAATAAATAAACATTGTTGTAATACATATATACTTTTATTTTCTTGGTCTTTCTGATGTCATATCATGTGACATGATAAATCAAACCATTTCAGTCAGGACTCGCAAATAACATTATTGTAAATATTTGTGAAAGGGCTGCTGATGTTCACTTGGGGTCCCTCTTTTGTATAAGCATGTCAAAATAAAAGTTCTGGTTTTGCTTATGCTGCCTGGTATTTCAGGAAGTTCAGAATCCAAATGACATTTTGATAGTTTACTTAATCACCATATATGCTTGGACAGTGGCAATACCAGACACTTGTGGATGCGATACATTTTATCAGCTGAACCATATAGGAGCACTTTGTAGTTCTACAGTCTCAGATTATATATTCTACAGTCTCTATAATATATATAGAAATGCTCCAAAATAGCTTCTGGTTCTATGAATAAATTCTGGTTCCATTGACTTACATTAAAAAAGTATGTTGTGGTATCTGGTGTAAAGTTGGCATTTTGGAGATGCTTGCTTGTTTTTCTTTGGACACTGATTTTATATATAATGTTTACCCAGAATTCTTTCTTCCACGTCTTTCTAATAAGCATTAGCAGAGCGAGGACGTTCCTAATGAATGAGCTTATTTCCAGGCCAGAACCGGCTTCTTTTAATAGCGTGAATGGAAATGGCTAAGCTGCTAATTTGAGCTGATTTAAAGATGGATTTAGGAATGACTTAAATGCCTTTAGAGAAATGGGATGGGGCTGAATTATTTTTCGCGCATAATTGCCTCAGGCCCAAGGTGCGTCTTTTAATTCTTGTGTTCAACTGCTTTCCTGTTCTCCCTTTTTTTCCTGTGTCATTAAAATAAGAATGGAAATGGAATGTTACTGATGATAATATTCATTATTCCGAACCCCGACGGGACACATATCTGTGAAATAAATGTTTATTACACTTAATATAGGCCTTATTCCATTAATGCTGATGCTCTCTTATGTATTTATTATTCATGCCCAAAGCTAAATGATTGTAGGCGGGTGTTTGATTCATCAGCTGCTGGAGATTTTTCTTCTTCTGTACTGATAATTTTAGCAGCCGACTCCAAGATATCTGAACAAACTTTCTTTGTGATCGCTGAGAGAAAAGTTGGCGACATTAACAGCGCTGTTCTGTTGTTCCATTATTATTTTATTTATTTATTAAACATAAAAACGTGTGTGGTTTGGATCTAATAAAGGTGTGTTGGTATAAGGGCTGGTGCTGGTGGTCTAATGTATGTTGACAGATGTTTAATCTCCTGGGGGGCTAATACAGGGCTAATGTTTTGGGTATGTAATTAGCAGATGAACGCAGCTTATCTAGGTTACAGTGTCTAAGTGATAGAAGCTTTGCGTCGCATACAGATATGTGGATTAGGCCGACAGTGCGCTGTGTCTTACATTAAACACAGAGAATAAACCATAAAGGACACACAGTGGAAGAGAATCTACTGAGCCTGTGCATACACAGACAGTCCAGTCGCTAATTTGCATACCATGAGCTCAGAAACATAAATAACCTTTCTATTCACAATCTACCATAACATATCAGCAAATCTAAAAAAAGAAAGAAAAATACGTATCCCAATTTTTATTTTTGTGCTTCATTTAAACAAAACAGTTCCTGTTTACCTTGCATAAAAATTTCTTGATGAATGGACCAATAGAAATGCTCCAAAATAGCTTTTTACAAAGTAAAGTTTCCATTTTAGATGTACATGTTTTTAGTGAGAATACAAAAAATGTAAATAAAGCATAAATAAATAATATATATGTGAAGAACACATTTAATACATTAGGAACTGTTTACATTGTGTGACAATTTTCCATAGAAACCAATAAAAACACTTCAAAATAGCTTGTTTCCAAAATTCTGGTTTCATTGACTTACAATAAAAGTAAAGATATTTTTGTCTCTCTTGTAAAGTTTCCATTTTAGATGTACTTGTTTCTCAATGCAGATAAATACATTTAAATAAAACATAAATTATATATTATATATAATACTTTAGAATTATATATACATCTGAAGAAGGTTTTTGCCCTCTCCTGTAAAGCTGACATTTTTTCCAACTTTTTTTAGAACTGGGTTGTATATATATCGTTGCTGTCCAATGAAAAAAAGGCAACTTTACACGAGAGGCCAAAACTATCTCTACTTTCAATGGAAATCAATGGAACCAAGCTATTTTGAAGCATTTTTATTGGCCCATTCATCATGAAATTTGCACAGACCAATAATGAATATTCTGGCCAATAGTGGATGTTCTAGACCAATAACGAATGTTCTGGATCAAAAGTGGATGTTCTAGACCAATAACGAATGATCTGGGTCAATAGTGGATGTTCTAGACCAGTGACAAATATTCTGGACCAATGGATGTTCTGGCCAATAGGGGATGTTCTAGACCAATAGTGGATGTTCTAGATCAATTACAAACATTCAGGACCAATAGTGGATGTGCTGGCCAATAGTGGATGTTCTAGACCAATAACGAATATTCTGGACCAATAGTGGATGTTCTAGACCAGTGACAAATATTCTGGACCAATGCATGTTCTGGCCAATAGGGGATGTTCTAGACCAATAGTGGATGTTCTAGATCAATAACAAATATTCAGGACCAATAGTGGATGTTCTGGGTCAATAGTGGATGTTCTAGACCAATAACGAATATTCTGGACCAATAGTGGATGTTCTAGACCAGTGACAAATATTCTGGACCAATGGATGTTCTGGCCAATAGGGGATGTTCTAGACCAATAGTGGATGTTGTAGATCAATAACAAATATTCAGGACCAATAGTGGATGTTCTGGGTCAATAGTGGATGTTCTGGGACCAATAGTGGATGTTCTAGACCAATAACAAATATTCTGGACCAATGGATGTTCTAGCCAATAGTGGATGTTCTAGATCAATAACAAATGTTCTGGATCAATTGTGGATGTTCTGGACCAATAGTGGATGTTCTGGGACCAATAGTGGATGTTCTAGATCAATAACAAATGTTCTGGATCAATTGTGGATGTTCTGGGACCAATAGTGGATGTTTTAGACCAATAACAGATGTTCTGGACCAAAAGTGGATGTTCTAGACCAATAACAGATGTTCTGGACCAATAGTGGATGTTCCTTATGAATGACTTTGAGTGTAACTGTGCCAAAAACATACCAATTCATTAATGTTAACCTATATTGTGATCATTTTAAACACAGTGTGATGAACATTAATCTATGTTGTGTTTATATTTTAAACAGAGTGTGATGAGTGTATTTAGGCTATACTGTGTGTGATTAATACTACCTGTAACTCTCCGTGTATAAACACGCTGCTCTTTAGTACCTCGAAACAGAAATATACCATGTTCGGCTGCTCTTCCATTTCTGGAGCTGGAGTTTTATATTTCTACTTGAAAAGTTTAAGTTATAAAAAGATATGTAAGACAAATATGCCTGTTTTTCCTGGAGAAGGTAAATGTAGTGTATCTTCGAAACTCATTTAAGGTGCACAAGCAGACTTCAGGACTTTTTATGGTACATTTACAGCCCAGTTCCAAAAAATTGGGACGTAGGTAAAAAAATGTATGTATCTTTATATATATTTATATCGCTGGTCAAAAAATGGTCAAAAAACTTCATGTTTAATGTAAGTTAATGGATATATACTGTATATAGCCGTGTTTATGATGTTTTATGTATGCAGTATACAGTGTTATTAGAAGGTCTGTTATTTCTCGCACAGTGGTGGAAAGCAATGCCAGTGTTAACCCTTGTTTTGCTTTCATTTGTAGCACTTATTTTATTTGGTGGGTTTTCTTTCGGTGGTCACTCTCATAAGCTTCAGCCATTGCTGTGTTTACTGTTCTTTCATTGGCTGCCTGTTCTTAAATGATCTAACCAGGAGCAGCACCTTCACCACCACTGACCAGAGGTTAGAATACGCCGTCTGGGCAGCAGATCTACTTACTCATCCTCACATGTTGGACTGATTCAATTCCACAATACAGTTACTCACTATCACCTCTTCAGGTACAAAGAGGTATTACAGTGACTCACTATCACTTCTTCAGGTACAAAGTGGTACTACAGTGACTCACTATCACCTCTTCAGGAACAAAGTGGTACTACAGTGACTCACTATCACCTCTTCAGGTACAAATTTGTATTACAATACAGAATGATTAGCATGCTAACTTCAGTAGGTATCTTTGCAACGCAATTCACTGATGTCGCTGACACACCATCAAAACTGTTATTTCTTCACATTCCATTGATAATTTTGTTTTAATTATTTTAAAGTGATATATTATATTATATTGCTATATTGTACTCTGTGATGGATATTAAGATATTTAGTGCTTGTTTTAAACCCACGATAATGAATGTTACGCTATATTGTATTTGTTTTCTCTGTGTTGTATACATTGTTGCTGTATTTGACTTATTTAGAATGTGAAAAATTGGTATTTTGTTTAAAAATCATGTAAATTAAGTTTTAATCATTTGAATATTTTTTGGTGTGCGGTGTCATAAGCATTTACAGTTTTAAATATTTTGTACTGTTGTGGTATCGAACTTTAAATCCCACACTGAGTATCAGTACTGAACCTGTGGTATCGTGAGACACTGGGAGATGTCTGTAAAACAACTTTAAAGCTGTTAAAAAGTCTAAAACCTCTAAAAGAGCTGTAAAGCAGCCCTGATGGATGGAGCTGCATGTCTTGCTCTTCTCTCACTATCATTTCCACTGAGCGCCTGCTGCACCAATGATGCTCTAATTGGATTTCCTAATTGATCCAGCAGCCACTGTGAATCAGCCAGAGACTGACAGAGTGAGGAGAAAGTGAAAGGCCAACAGAATAAAATAGAGAGGTCTGGAACAAGTCTGATAAAATAAGACATCTGGCCATGAATAACAAGGAAAGCGGTATTGTTAGACTATATATATATATATATATATATATATATATATATATATATATATATATATATATATATATATATATATATATATATATATATATATATGAAGGAGAAGAAAGAACTATAACTATGGCCAAAACACTTGAGAGGCCAGACTAATGGCTGTAATAAAATAACTATTACTTTTTGTTGTTTTTGTGTCTTATGTCAGAAGTCTGGAGAGATTTCAAGCTGTAGCTTTACTTCCACAGAGAGATATTTCAATCTGTTAGATTTTAAAGAAAAGAACAGTAACTTTTAGAATTTCCTTTAGAATCTATCTATCTATCTATCTATCTATCTATCTATTATTATTTATATTATTATTATAGTAGTAATAGTAGTTATATATTAGAGAGAAATATAATGCAATATTTATTATACATGTTGTCACTGAAGACAGTTTGGACAACTTAGACAGCAATCACATCAAAATGTTTGATTGACTCCAGAACAACACTTACATACATGTGTGTTTGGGTGTGTGTGTGTGTGTGTGTGTATGTGTGTATTTGTGTGTGTGCATGTGAATGTGTTTGTGTGTGTGTGTGTATGTGTTTGTGTTTGTATGTGTGTGTGTGTGTGTGTGTGTGTATGTGTGTGTGTGTGTGTGTGTGTGTGTGTGTGTGTGTATGTGTGTGTTTGTGTTTGTGTGTGTGTGTACATGTGAATGTGTGTATGTGTGTGTGTGTGTGTGTATGTGTGTGTGTGTGTGTGTGTGTGTGTGTGTGTGTGTATGTGTGTGTGTATGTGTGTGTATGTTTGTGTGTGTGTGTGTGTGTGTGTGTGTGCTTATGTGTGTGTGTGTGTGTGTTTGTGTGTGTGTGTGTGTGTGTGTGTGTGTGGCTGTGTGTGTATGTGTGTGTGTGTGTGTGTATGTTTGTGTGTGTGTGTTTGTGTTTGTGTGTGTGTGTATGTGTGTGTGTGTGTGTGCGTATGTGTGTGTGTGTGTGTGTGTGTTTGGGTGTGTGTGTGTGTGTGTGTGTGTGTGTGTGTGTGTGTGTGTGTGTGTGTGTGTGTGTGTGTGTGTATGTTTGTGTGTGTGTGTGTGTGTGTGTGTGTGTGTGTGTATGTGTGTGTGTGTGTGTGCGTATGTGTGTGTGTGTGTGTGTGTGTGTGTGTTTGGGTGTGTTTGTGTGTGTGTGTGTGTGTGTGTGTGTGTGTGTGTGTGTGTGTGTGTGTGTGCGTATGACAAAAGCCTCATTGTTTTCTTGGGTTGAACGGTTTTCCTAGTTGTGGCTATGCTGCTGATCTTATCCCAGGAAAGACGAGCGACGGGCGCCATCGTAACCAATCAGATTCCACTATATTAAATCCCATAGAAACATTCTGCAGTGACCAGACATCCTTGTGGGACTCAAAGCGTCTGGTGCTGAAAGTAATTGGTTAATTACTGTGCATGTGCTCTGGATCTCAGTATGGTATAGTGTTAGAGACGGCAGTTATAACTCTAGCTTTGTTTGTACTTTTGGCCACTTTAATATAAAACCATGTCAGCCACATGAACACAACTGTTTACTCACCAATGTTACTTTGATCTGTGCTCATATGTCCTAATAGCAGTGTGCAAACGTTTTAGTCACTTACAAACATTATTATATTTATATAAAGCTATTTATTTAGCTTTTTATTTTCTCAGTAAACACTTAAAACAGTTTTATTACAGTAAGTAGTGCTTTTCCAAACGTCAGTGTGTTTATTTAACCCTTTCCAAGCTTCTCCTAAACAACCCAGTATTATTTACAGTTCTCACTGTTCCAGCTCCAGGTTGTCTGGTCTGATTGTGTGATTCAGGTTTCTTATAGAGAATGAATAGGATGGATAATTCTACTGATCTTCTGCTCGGCCGACAGACACTATTTCACATACACTGGCTCAGGGCAGCCCCCCAACTATAACTGCAGTGTTGCTTTGACTCCCACTCGTCTGTTTGTCGTTTTTGTCCATCCCTCTTTTTACCCCCTTAGAGCCCCATTCATTTTTGAGTCCACCCAAACATCATGATTTCATTTCATTCTACAGTCTCTACTCACTCAGAGCAGATCCCCAAACACACTGACCCGCAACCAAAACTAAAAACCATTCCAAACTACTGCCTGCCCCCGGGTTCAGGCCTGCAGACCACTAGAGGGCGCCTAGCAGGTTGAGAATTTTTAGAATTTAGAATTTAGAACTAGAATTAGCCACATGTGTTTGCACACAGCAGAATTTGACCTCCGCATTAAACCCATCCGTGCAGTGAAACACCCACATACACACACACTAGTGAACATATACACTAGGGGGCAGTAAAACATCCACATATTCACACACTAGTGAACATAAACACTAGGGGGCAGTAAAACACCCACATATTTACACACAGTGAGCACACGAGCGGTGGGCAGCCCTATCCACGGCACCCGGAGAGCAGTTGAGGTTAGGTGCCTTGCTAAAGGGCATCTCAGTCGTGGCCTGCCAGTCTTGGTGAACGAACCGGCAATCTCCTGGTCACAAGACCGGTTCCCTAACCTTTCAGGCCACCACTGCCTCTAAAGTAGGACCACGCATTGGCCGGGAAGACCTGCTTTAGGGGACAGAACGTAGTTTCTTCATTGCATCACCACATAGTGTTTAGGATGTACAAACTATCCTTAAAACAGAGCCAAAGGAGGTTCAACTCTGACTCCACTGTAGACTTTTTCGCCCCTTTGAGATCCATCTGCTGCTGCTGTTCAATGCTTAGCACTTTTAAACTTTATTTCTCACATCATCACACTGCCGTCGCCACTGCGACCGGGAGCAAATGAAAAACATCAGCGCAGAGTCGGCAACCGTTCAGAGGATGAAGGTAAAAATATGTTTAAAAGATCTGCTTTATCACACTCAGGCAGACGAACCGCTAATGAGTACGAGCTACATTCTAATTGTAGCAGCAGAAGCTCTCTAAGAAAGGTGTGCGACCTCATACTGGCTGCTGAGCGTAGGGCCCTAAAATATATTCAGCTATGTTTTCAGCTCACAGCGTTGTTTGTACAAGATTGATGGAGCTGTTATCAAACCATTATGACTGCCGCTCGGTCGCCTACAGTCAAGCTGTATTGGGCAGCATTTCAGGATAGCGTGTACATTAGTTTGTAGAAGTTTGTTTATGGTCTTTTGGATTACGACCAGAGGGAAACTCTCAGGGCCTACAAGGCTTTCAGAGTGAGAAGCCCTAATGATTTTCAGGAACTTAGAATTATATGACATATCTGGACAAAAGTATTGGCAGGGGATTCTAAATCCATAGGCATTCATACAAACTTGGTCCCCCTTTGCAGCCGTAACAGCTTCCACTCTTCCGGGAAGCTTGCTACAAGATTTTGGGAATATGTCTACGCACATTTTTGCCTAGAAGAACATTTGTGAGACACTGATGTTGGAAGAGAGGCTCAAAATCTCTGTTCTAGTTCAACCCAAAGGTGTTGGATGGGTTAAGGTTGAGACTATATGTGGGCCAGTCAAGTTCTTCCACACCAAACCTCACCCAACCAGCCCATATGGAGCTACACTGGGATATAATCAGTCATGCTGGAACAGAGACAAGTTCTTCCAGAAACTGTTCCTACAAAGTTGGAAGTGTTCCAAATGTTTTGATCTGCGGAAGCATTAAGGTTTCCATTAAGAGGCCCACCTCTGAAAAACACCCCCATAGCGTCATTATCCCTCCTCCACCAAACTTTACAGTCCTAGTGCAGTCAGGCAGGTATCCTTCACCTGGTGTTCTCCAAACTCAGACTCGTTTATCAGACTGCCAGATAGAGAAGAATGATTGGTCACTCAACAGAACACGTGTCCACTGCTCCAGAGTCCAGTGGTGGAGCTTTACGCTATCTGGCGTGCGACATTGTGCACAGAGATGTGAGGCTTGGTAATGTTCAACCTCTTAGACAAGGAAACCTATGAAGCTCCACAGTGTTAGTGCTGATGTTAAAGCTAGAGGAGGTTTGAACTGTACAGTTATTGATCACCAGAGTGTTGAAGACTTTTACACACTATGCTCAACACTCCGAGTCCCCGCTCTGTGGCCTTACCTGCTTTGATACTGTGATTCCTAGACTCTTCCACTGTTCAATAATATCCTCACAGTTGGAAATTCTAGGAGAGAAGAAATTTCCAGACTGACTTGCTGCAACTGTGGCACCTTATTATTGTGTGTAAAGGCAGACTGCATGGCTAGCTGCTGGACTATATACACCTGTATTGTCATTATAGCAATACGAGGCTGTAAAGTATAACAAAACACTATCAGGCTATGTCTCCAGTGCAGCACCTTAGAAGCTAAAGTTAAAAAAAGTTAAAACATTTGTATTCAATAATTATAGGGTGTGTCCCAATACTTTTGGTTTGAGTCTAAATCTGTCAAAATTCCAAAATGCGACTTTGATTCAGTTTGCTAGAATGATCCATATATGAATTAAGAAAATTAACTATTATTGAGCTTCATATCAACATAAGCAGAAAACATAGCAAAGGTACTGGTCATGTGACCCAGATGGTAACACTTGTAAACCTTAATATGGTGTAATGACTCTAAAAAAAATGAGAAAAGTATCAGATTTATTAAAAATTAACTCTTTTATTCTAAATATTTAACATAAAGACTTCCTGACGTGCAATGCCTGCTGGGTAGATGAGGTCAGATGGTGTCAGGTCTGAACTGGACTGTGGTGTGAAGGAGTGAGTGTTAGTTACTAATCTAGCTTAAAGAAAACCATGTACATTGTGTTGTTGATGTAGTTTCAGTGAAAGGCAGTGAAAGACTGATATTAGTCTAAACAGCTTCACAAACATAAACAAGGAGAATAGTTAGTGAAGCAGCGTGTGGACCAACACAGCTACCCAAAGACCCCCGCTCTGCTCTCCTCACTTCAGTCTGGATGAGTTGGAGTGGTTCAGTAGACCACCACTGGTGAGAGACTTGACGGAGGCTGTTGGTTTTAAGCGTAGACTAAAACACAATGCAGTGCCACAGTTTCCCCACACAGGAAGTCCAGAAGCTCCAGATTATGGAGAACCGCCAGAAGAACCGTAAACGTGAACATGCGCTGGATTCTCTCCTGAGAACGTTTAGCGTTAGCGTCAGCTGCTTCTCCTCGTTTGTGGATCCTGAAGGTGAAAGTCCAGTCTTAGTAGTGAACATACTACTTCACTAATAAAGGAGTGTGAAGCTCAGAGACACTCCCGTTCAGTGTATCGAGCTGTTTACTGAGTGTGAATGCTTCCTGCTAGAAGGCGGAGCTCCTTTAACAGACACTCTCCTTCTCTGTCAACACCAACACACAGCTTCACAACAACTCCAGCACTGTGTCACTCTCTCCTCCACCCTCTCTGTTCACCATTTACACTAACGTGGTGTGTGATGTCACCGCTGATGTCAGAAATGTTGAGTTCTAGCTCAAACTGTAAAGACTGAACAGTAGCATGTTTAGTAGCTAGCTGTGCTCAAGCGTGACGGCCGTTTACTCGCAAGCATTTGACGTCACTACCCGCTGATCACGTCAGTAGATACAACAGTGGAGACCCACGTGCAGCGGATTTTACACAAAATCTAATCAATCTGATACTTTTAGTGATTTTTAATAATTTAGAGTCATTACACCATATTAATACTTACATGTGTTACCAGCCGGGGTTCCCTTCAACACAGAACTGCAGACTCACAAACAGCCACTGCATGATGCTAGGACTGCTGGTGACGTCCCTGCAGCTTGCAGCCTCGGGCAATAGTCCATATTGCCTGTCCTAATATCTGCTACTGCTTATTGCTGTAGATGTTATTAAATAAAGCAAGACATACATAAAACCCCCATATCACTGCTGTCCAATCAAAAACATGTCCATTTTGTCGCTTTTTCTTTTTTCTTCCTCATTTGAAAACGACAGCTGCCGTTTACATGATATGAAAGTTTCATGACAAATGGGCCAATAGAAATGCTCCGAAATAGATTGGAAAAAAATTCTGGTTCCATTAACTTGCATTGAAAGTAATGACAGTTTTTGTTCTCTCCTGTAAAGTTAACATTTTGAAGATACTTGTTTCTCATTGGACAGCAAGGCTGTACAGCTTGGCCACACTATAGCTTGAGCATGAGTGGGAAGGTTTTGACTCGTTCCTCCACTGTTCTGCCTCCTTGTTGTCTCCCTTTCCTGTCTTTTGTCTGTAGGCCCCCCCGTCATCAGTCCCAGACGTCTCTTGGTTCTTCTCTGTGTATTGATACGCCTGTCTTTGGGTAGGGCCTCAGTCTTGCATCACTAATGCGACTGATTGATCTTTATTTTGAGTTGTAGATTGTAGTTTATCGTGCTATGTGTTTGGTTCTATGTTTTACTGACTGTTTTTCTTTTATTTTAATCTACTCTTATAGTCAAAATATCTTTTAGCTCAATCTTAGATATATCGGTCTGGGGTGTGTTTCCCGATAACGATTGATCTTAGTGATTTACGAACAACTTTAAGAACGACGTAACTTTAAGAACCCCAATTTTTGGAAGTGTTTCCCGAACGCCTTCTTAGTCTCCAAACTTACCAACTAGTTTCAAGTAGCTCTTTGTTGACTCCGCCCCCCACGTCAGCGCTTGTTAGGCAGTGCCAGTCGAGAACTGAACCACTGATTTACATACGTTTCCTCATTATTATGCCACACATGTATCGTTATGTAAATAATTATAATAAAAAAGAACAACAAATATGGATTTACATTACTTTTATGTAAAAAATAAATGAAAACATTTCGCTTGCAATTGTTGTCTATAGTATGCCAAGCTTATAAATGGGCACACGATTAACCTTTCTAGCACGCTATACCAGCCACGCAATTGCAAATTTTCTCAAGATGAACTAAAATTTAAAAAAATGAAATAAATAAAGTATTAAATATATATTTATGCTCAGTATTTAACCTCAGGACCTTCAGAGTGGTGGGCAGTAATGCGTCCCACTCCACCATGACACAAACAAACACCTGTTTATACTGGAAGTTTACTGTTTACATAATTCAAGCTCTTGGATATGATATACACTACCATGTACAGAACAATGCCTTTTTTAAAGGATGGTTAGCGCCCTCTTGTGTTTTTAAGACAGAATTGCATGTGAACTTCGAGTTAAGAAGAACTTAGTGAGTTACGAGTGGGTTGGATTACTCTTACATTTACGAACGACTTTACGTACTACGTTAGTTACGAAGCCTTTTGGGAAACATTCGTAATTTTAAGAATGTTCTTAAGTTAAGAAGTACTTTTTGGGAAAAGCACCCCTGACCTTTAAGAGAACTAAAATAAATCACTGCATCACGTCCTCCTTCGTCCAGTCCAAGGAGAACAATATACAGATATAAATGCAACCTTATAATCTCCTCTGTCTCGCTCAGCCGGTTGGAGGATTGGAGGAAATATAGGCGGCAATCAGTCGGGCTCATGCTGCCCACAGTTTAATGTGTTTATTCCTGTTACCTGCTCTGCTATTAGACTCCCGAAGCGCACTGTAATCACACACATACGTCTCCGTCAAACAACAAATCTGCCGGTCACCTTCCTGCTTTTGTCTGACAGATACTTCTCAGCCGAGGAATAAGAACATCTGCCGTACATTGTTATTTGTGGTGTATAGTATTCAAAATGATGGCCCCACTTTGGTAATCGGTCCCTTTCTCCTGCTTACCTGGAAAAATAAATGTTTTTGTGGATTTGTTGAACCGACTGACACGAATTTGATGGCTACGCTTTACAGAGCGCCGGCGCCGGCTCCATTTAACTTAACTTTGTTTACCATCCCACCATAACACTTTTACCACCATACCAGCGTCAACACAACCACACGACCACAGAACTACACTCAGTCTAAACTACCAGCCAAAAGTTTGGACACACCTACCTGAATATATATGATTATAACCATAAAGACCTTTAGATCTGAATTTGTGTTGAAAGTTGGAGCCCATGTACACAAATATTACTAAAACAAAGATTTGAGGGTATTTAAATGTAAAAATGAGAATATATATTTTTATAAGAGCTATAAAACCACCAAACCTGTTTATCAGAACAAGATCTCAGCATCTACACTATCTTCTTCAGTCCTGTTAGAGAAGCAGCTCATGTGGCTCCTCGTGAAGCTGCTGGTCAGAATGTTCAAAGTATGTAAACCTGCTTCAGAGCAAATGAGCTCATTTCTAAAAGACACGGTCGTACTGAGCCTCAGTCCTCTGTTTACAAACACCTGTTTATTTCCTCAGCATTCATTTAAACTAAAGAAATTCTTCTGAAATTTAGAGTATACGGTTCACAGCTGTCCCGGATTTACTTTCATATTTACAAACATGTTCACGATTTTCTTGCCATCTCGCATATTGAACATCACGTCCTTTTATAACTGTCCTTTTACTCACTATAGCTGCTCCAATTCACTATAACTGCTCCAATTCACTATAACTGTCCTTTTACTCACTATAGCTGCTCCAATTCACTATAACTGCTCCAATTCACTATAACTGCTCCAATTCACTATAACTGTCCTTTCAATCACTATAGCTGCTCCAATTCACTATAACTGTCCTTTTAATCACTATAGCTGCTCCAATTCACTAAAACTGTCCTTTTAATCACTATATCTGTCCTTTTATTCACTATAACTGTCCTTTTATTCACTATATCTGTCATTTTATTCACTATAACTTTCCCTTTATTCACTATAGCTGTCCCTTCAATCACTATAGTTGTCCTATTTTTTCTTATAGTTGTTCTTTTATTCACTATAACTGTTTTTTATTTACTATAAATATCCTTTTATTCACTATAGCTGTCCTTTTATTAACTATAGCTGTCCTTTTATTCACTATAACTGTCTTATTCACTATAACTGTCCTTTTAATCACTATATCTGTCATTTTATTCACTATATCTGTCATTTTATTCACTATAACTGTCCTTTTATTCACTATATCTGTCATTTTATTCACTATAACTGTCCTTTTATTCACTATATCTGTCATTTTATTCACTATATCTGTCATTTTATTCACTATAACTGTCCCTTCACTCACTATAGCTGCTCCCATTCACCATAACTGTCCTTTTATTCACTATATCTGTCATTTTATTCACTATAACTTTCTCTTTATTCACTATAGCTGTCCCTTTAATCACTATAGTTGTCCTGTTTTTTTCTTATAGTTGTTCTTTTATTCACTATAACTGTTTTCTATTTACTATAAATATCCTTTTATTCATTATAGCTGTCCTTTTATTAACAATAGCTGTCCTTTTATTCACTATAACTGTCTTATTCATTATAGCTGTCATTTTAATCAATATAACTGTCCTTGTTTCACTATAACTGTTCTTTGTACACTATAGCTGTCAGTATAGATAATTTTCATTTATTTACTCAGTATTTTAGTTAAAATGTAGTAAAATAATGTTACATCAGGAAAAATGAACTTAACTTGTTACTTTGTACCATATTGACAGTATTTCAAAATAATCTGTCAAGACTAACATTAAAATAACATTTTCCTAACAAACTTGAGTAAAAACAAATTAGGTATATTGACTAGATTTAAGGTGAATGTTACAATTTTACATATTTCTGATGGGCAATATGCCAAAATTATGTAAAATTATATTACAATACACAATATACAGTACGCATTATTATTTAGTTTTTTCTAATATTTAGATAGAATAGACAAAATAGGACTGCCATATGATAATAATAATAATTAAGCTGAACCCCAGAGTCACTTTTATGAAAATAAAAACATTACAGACCACTGATTGCTTGTTCAGAGCAATAAATTGATGATTCCTGACGTGATTCGCTAATTTTTAATATCAGAAATGCATTATGGACCATTGTTATGACTTTTTAGTGGTTGTTGGTATTCGTCTTTACACATGCATGAAATTTCAGTGCTGGATTCTGAGTTACATCACATTTATTGGAGAATTAATTAGAATGTGTCATTTCCATTATTCTTCATAATTGCGTTATATGTGCAGCATTTTGGGACAAAACTCTTCAGAAGTCTTTTCATATTCATACAATCAATAATAGACAGTTTAAATATTTGACTATATATGACAAAAACATGCAGACAATGGTTGGCCTTGTTTATTGTTCAGTTAAAGGGAAAATCCAGCAATTTTTTAAAAATTCTACAAATTAAATGTTGATAAAAACTTGTTCAGAGTCATTTGACCTGAAACGTTCTGGAGTCCAGAGAAATGTAGAGAGTACAAATTGCTCACAGTGGTGTTGAAAAGGAATGTGAGGCATTTAATGCCTGGGAAAGTTCCTACACGGGAAAGGTGTTACATAAAAAGGTTATAAATACACCGGCTGACATCTGAGACCTTGTTCTACAGTAGTTCTGCGTGAAGTTTACGGCATACAATGCATTTCTTTCAATCCCTTCATGGCAGAGAGGTACATGCAGGGCATTGTAGATCAAAGAAAATGGTTGTGTAGGATTTGGCACTATTTTATGAGCAGCAGCCTGATAGCTAAAAACTCACAAGACAGGTGTAGACTGACCGGTGGGTTGGATAGTGAAGACCCTGGTTCCCACCCCATCATCACCACTGTAATAAACTCTGAGGGTGTACGTTTCTCTATAATGAGCCATTTCATTATTAATGCATCAAGGCTGTAACCTCTCAGTGACTGAGTTAGGCTAAAATTTGTGAAAGATTGGTGGAGTTCCCCTATAAGTCAGAACTATATTTTATTTCCTAAATTTAAGGGAACGAAGTCTGAAGCCACCTAGGAACCTAGGAAGGCTACCAGCCAAAGGTTTTACAGCATCTTATCAACCTGCAGCCCCTAAGCACCGAACGTGCACTGAACGTGACCCAGAGACCACCTGGAGTAAACTAGGTCCGGTTTATAGGTACTACACTGACCTGCAGCTCCTGTAGAATTAACTAGGCCCTGTTTATAGACTTACGCCGACCCGCAAGTCACAGCTTCGAGACTAGACGCAAATAAAACCACAACATAGCAATAAAATCTATACCTCACAACTGTATCCCACTTCTGACACCAAGTGTTAGGTTCTCGGACCCACCCGTTACAGAACCTTCTACCTGTCGTTAATGCTCCAGTGGTACTGAAACACACAGCCAACGAGTGAAGCAGAAAGAAGACTCAGAGTTCTTTAAGAAGACTGTTATTATTGACTGTTATTACTGACTGTTATTGGCTATTATTATTAACTATTATTATTGATTGTTATTATTTACTGTTATTATTGACTGTTATTATTTGTCAAAATCAGCATTTCTGAGCAGATCATAGATATTTTCAATACTAATACTGGATACAAATTTTGTAGTAGATTATTTAAAATCTTAATAATACTACTGTTGCTACTAATAAATGTATTATTATTATTATTATTATTATTATTATTATTATTATTATTATTATTATTATATGGCAGTCCTATTTTGTCTATTCTATCTATAGAAGACTATTATAAAAAGACTATTATTATTGGCTGTTATTATTGATTGTTATTGTTGACTATTATTATTGACTGATATTATTGACAAATATTACTGACTATTAATATTGACTGTTATTATTGGCTATTATTATTGGCTATTATTATTGACTGTTATTATTAACTGTTATCATTGACTATTATTATTGGCTATTATTATTGACTGTTATAAGACTATTATTATTGACTATTATAAGAAAACTATCATTACTTATTATAAGATGCCATTACTGATTATAAGATGCCAATTATTATTGACTTTTATTAGAAGACTATTATTAGATACTATTATAAGATAACTATTATTATTAACTCTTATAAGAAGATGATTGTTACAGTCATAAGATGATTATTATTGACTATTACAAGAAAACTATTATTATTATTATTAACTATTATAAGATAACTGTTATTATTGACTATTAAAAGAAAGAATTGAATATTATAAGAAGACTATTGTTATTGAATATTATAAGAAGAATGGTATTATTGAATAATATAGGAAGACTATTATTATTAAATATAATTTTTTTTAAAAAGCTGATACAGGCCAGCTAATTAGTCTAAGCTGCCAATAAAATATGTGCGTGGTTTCTTCAGGCAGGTAGTGGACGCTTCCTGCAGGCAGCACATTTACTTCTGATTCTTCTCATTCTTTGATGAAGGTTATGCCCCAACACCTGAACAGTCTTTCCAAATTTGTTTAGTGAATGTAGGGTGCGAGTAACAGACACTATAGCTTGCTAGCTGGTAGCTATTTATTAAATGAGTGAACACTAGCTAGCGAGTATCTTTGCATCTGACAGGAAGTGTTACTATGCATAAGGAAATGTACATTCAGCACATCACATGACCTCTGTCCTGTTGCCGTCTTTCGTCCTCTTCTTTTTGCTTTTTCTCCTCTGGGCACCAGAGGGCTTCGACCTTTTGGACAGATTGCTGGCGGCCTGTCACTCACTCTGTCGAGTCACCACTTCCCCTCAGGTAGACAGTCTAAAGCATCACTGGGGGGTTCATTATTGGTATCAGGAGGACGCTGCATGGCGCACACACATAGCACATAGCTCAGAAATTATATTCAGGCTAATAGTATATGGATGGGTGACGCCACAGGCATTTGCCTAAACTGCCTATGCGAGGGGCCGGCACGTTACCACTGGAATAAAATGTTCAGAGAGACGGGCGTCATGGAGATAGAAGATGGCCAATAAGCAGAAAACACAATCTGAACCTGACAGTTTCTCGTTCAGCACAAGCCTGTAACGAGAGTAAAGTTTGGCTTAACTTGATTCTTTGAGTTGTTACTCTAGCAGGATGCTTCTAGAAACTTCATTATGCTCAGCCAGGCATTCCTGAACCCCCCTCCGCCAAGGCCCCCACCCCCTCTGCCAATGGGAACAGCCTCTGACTTTGGGTTTTATAGAAAAAAGAGGTTTAATTACCAAAATATCGAGCGGCCCGTTGAAGAGTCGGTGCTGCTGCCAGTCCTGCGCGGATGACAGGGACGAGTGAAACGACCTAAATAGGCCGGAAGGAAACTGTAAGAAACTGAGTGAACGGAGTCGTGACCGCGCCCTGGACGGTACATGCACGGGACGGTTCTGCTCGCGAGACTGTGACTGTTTTACATGCGGCGTTTGGAATATGTGTATTGATTCTGGACGCATTTCCTCTGACAGTCCTGAGCGCCGCTGCTGGCGGGAAAATCCAGCCCGGCTGCCATCAAACAATAAAACAATCCTAAATAAATAAAAAAATCAAATAACTCACTACGGGAACTGGCTTAACAGGTTGTTCTGACAGGCTAGTTAGAGCTGTTGACACTCAACATTTCCAGAAAGAAGGCAAACAAGCCTGCGTTGGTTTTTTATTTTTTATTTTATTTTATTCAGGCCCAATTTTTAGATATAGATTTTCAGCAGGAGTGAGAAGCCTTTCATATCGGAGTGCGGTGAAAGCTGTACACAGAGTGCACAGCACAAACTACGCCTAAGGATTACACACTTCAAGGCCTTTGTAGAACAAAATACAGCACACTTTATTCACCAGCACAGAGAAGACTGTCCAACTTCTGAAAACACACGAGAGAGAAAACGTTTACATCACAAACCTGAGACTCTCCACATAACACTCACCTCAACTGTACAGGTAAACTGTAACACTATCTTCTCCTACCTGTGTACAGGTAAACTGTAACACTACCTTCACCTACCTGTGTACAGGTAAACTGTAACACTATCTTCTCCTACCTGTGTACAGGTAAACTGTAACACTACCTTCACCTACCTGTGTACAGGAAACTGTAACACTACCTTCACCTACCTGTGTACAGGTAAACTGTAACACTACCTTCACCCACCTGTGTACAGGTAAACTGTAACACTACCTTCACCTACTTGTGCACAGGTAACCTGTAACACTGTCTTCTCCTACCTGTGTACAGGTAACCTGTAACACTATCTTCTCCTACCTGTGTACAGGTAAACTGTAACACTACCTTCACCTACCTGTGTACAGGTAAACTGTAACACTGTCTTCTCCTACCTGTGTACAGGTAAACTGTAACTCTACCTTCACCTACCTGTGTACAGGTAAACTGTAACACTGTCTTCTCCTACCTGTGTACAGGTAACCTGTAACACTACCTTCACCTACCTGTGTACAGGTAACCTGTAACACTATTTTCACCAACCTGTGTACAGGAAACTGTAACACTACCTTCACCTACCTGTGTACAGGTAAACTGTAACTCTACCTTCACCTACCTGTGTACAGGTAAACTGTAACACTGTCTTCTCCTACCTGTGTACAGGTAAACTGTAACACTACCTTCACCTACCTGTGTACAGGTAACACTGTAACACTACCTTCACCTACCTGTGTACAGGTAACCTGTAACACTGTCTTCTCCTACCTGTGTACAGGTAACCTGTAACACTACCTTCACCTACCTGTGTACAGGTAACCTGTAACACTACCTTCACCAACCTGTGTACAGGAAACTGTAACACTACCTTCACCTACCTGTGTACAGGTAACACTGTAACACTACCTTCACCTACCTGTGTACAGGTAACACTGTAACACTACCTTCACCCACCTATGTACAGGTAAACTGTAACACTAACTTCACCTACCTGTGTACAGGTAACACTGTAACACTAACTTCACCTACCTGTGTACAGGTAAACTGTAACACTACCTTCACATATCTGTGTACAGGTAAACTATAACACTACCTTCACCTACCTGTGTACAGGTAAACTGTAACACTACCTTCACCTACCTGTGTACAGGTAAACTGTAACACTACCTTCACCTACATTTGTACAGGTAAACTATAACACTGCCTTCACCTACCTGTGTACAGGTAACACTAGCTTCACCTACCTGTGTACAGGTAACACTGTAACACTACCTTCACCCACCTGTGTACAGGTAAACTGTAACACTAACTTCACCTACCTGTGTACAGGTAACACTGTAACACTACCTTCACCTACCTGTGTACAGGTAAACTGTAACACTACCTTCACCCACCTGTGTACAGGTAAACTGTAACACTAACTTCACCTACCTGTGTACAGGTAAACTGTAACACTGCCTTCACCTACCTGTGTACAGGTAAACTGTAACACTGCCTTCACCTACCTGTGTACAGGTAAACTATAACACTACCTTCACCCACCTATGTACAGGTAAACTGTAACTCTACCTTCACCCACCTATGTACAGGTAAACTGTAACACTACCTTCACCCACCTGTGTACAGGTAAACTGTAACTCTACCTTCACCCACCTGTGTACAAGTAAACTGTAACACTACCTTCACCCACCTGTGTACAGGTAAACTGTAACACCACCTGTATATGAAAGCCTTTCTCTATTTAAACAGTAGAATACTAAATCAGCACTGCTCTGAACCTGATGCACTGGAGCGATGGAGGAGAGTCTCAGGGGAGAGGTCTATAGGCTGGAGTGTGTGCTGGTGGAGTGTGTGCTGGTGGAGTGTGTGCTGCTGGAGTGTGTGCTGGTGTTTGGGGTGTGTGGTTGGTGTGTTACCTTTTGCATTCGTGAAATGCACTCACCTGAGCTGTCCTTGAGCCACGGGTCTCCAGGGAGAGGACAGCAAATAAGGAAAAGCTGAATGCTCAGCAGCCCGGACTCACCTTTCCAGCCAGAGTGACATATGCACCACTGAGTGCTGTCACTACACTCTGCTTTCACTACAATAAATATAAACACAA
>CM038704.1:52166544-52211544 GCA_021613375.1 Megaleporinus macrocephalus
CTAACAAAACAGCTATAATAGTTATTAACAGATAACCATAATAATAATTATGATTGTTTTGTTAGTAGTTTTATATTATAGATTTTGGTTTTAAGATGATTTTAACTATTTGAACCGATGAAAAATTATGTTAAAATATGGAAATCATCTTGAAAAAAGTATCTTAAAATTATAATTACTTCATAAAATTCTAAATAAAAAATGCATTTTTCATGCTATAAGGACTAATTTATAAAGTATTTCAAAATAATGACTTATTTCCTTAAAATTAGGACATTGGACCAATGATAAACTAAGGTTGACTTAAAATCTGTACTGTATTACTTATTTTCTCAAATATGTGACTTTTAAACCAGAATCTAAAATATATTTACAAATATATTAGTAGATTTGTATTATAGATTCTAGTTTATAGATTATTTTATTTTGGGAGATTTGGATTGTTATAAATTGTTTGTTGGAGCTGTTTTGTTTATTCAGGCTCTTGTTTTTTTCTATTTTCAGATTTAGCTGTCATCTTTTTTTCTTTCTTTGTCCTCTTTTCTTTCTTCCTGAATGTTTCTTAATAGTCTTCTTTGGTGTTAAGAGCAGGAAGTACCAGAACTTTTAAATGTTCTCCACAGGAAGCTCTGGTGGAGAGCAAGAGGCTTGTGTTTGGTGTGGCAATGGCAGCCATCTTGGAGCAGTTTCTGTCCTAGTTGTTGGATTATTGTGTTGGAAAGAGGAAAACCAGGAGATACCATAAAATTCCAGGGAATCCTAGTTCAACTGTTTGGATTACAGCTGCTTCATCAACAAACAGCTTCATTTGTCTTCATTCGCCGCTTCCGTCTTCATCTGTAGAGCTGCCACAGCACCATACCAGGTGAGCTCTCTCTCTCTCTCTCTGTATATATATATAGATATATATATATATATATATATATATATATATATATATATATATATATATAGATAGATAGATATTATTGATGAATCAGAAATTGCTGTGAGGTCAACCAACTTTGTTACTGTTCACTTGGTTAATTAATTAATCATCCAATGCACATTTAATGCACATGAATCATATCAGTTAAACTGTTGGTTCTCAGTGGAGCAGTAGAATACAGTATTATTTATCTCGTGACCTTCAACACTCACTGTAATGACTCAGCAAAATCTTTCCTGCTCTGATCACCAAAGATGCCTACATGCTTTTCTCTGGTTTAGCTGCTAGTGAACTTCCTAGCACTGGTATTCATTGGCTTCATACTGGAGATGGCTTGAGCCGTCTATACTGACACAGCCTCAGCAGTGTGACACGTTTAACTCTTATGTTTAAAACATTTAATTATAGTTTATATTTTATTGCACACGATGTGCAGCAGCATCATGGAGCCTGGCAATGGTGAACAGAAGGTCCTAAGAGAAACATATCTACGTCAGATTCATAACGGGGTGTTTGTAGATTCTGTTTTTACCTCAGAACGAATTCCAATTAAAGAAACGTCAGTAAGTATCAGACTTTTCTTAAAAACGTCAGAAATGGTCTTTAAGATGAAAGTTCTTAATAACTGTTGAAACTGATTGAGCCTCATTCTCCAACAATTAAATAAAGGTTTTCATGTTTAAATGAAAATTGATTTATTTTCTTTTCAAAGCTGCTTATGTACTGCCTTGTGATTAATATATTTATTTATTTATTTATTTATTTTTATTTATTAATTTTTTTTGATAATCTTCTGGAATTAATGTGTTGGAATATCTTCACAAAGATATCTAGGATGTTTAGCCACATGATACAGTTGTAGGTAAGCCTCATCAGATTATTATTATTACTATAAGTATTATTATTATTATATTCTTCTAGCTTCTGTTGAATGGTTGACTTAACATGGGCTTATATGTCGTACACATAGGTAAGAGCACCAGCTCCACAACATTGCTGTCATATCTTATACTAGGCAGCATTTTTTTAAATTTACACCTGGACAGGTGACCACCTTCTATTGCTCCAAGGTCCAGCTCAGATGCTAATGTTAGTACTAGTAGAATTATTAATGTTAGTAATAGTGTATATGCCACAATAGCCCTTCTGTCATATGACCACTTTTATCATTATATTATATTATATTATATTATATTATATATTATATTATATTATATTATATTATATTATATTATATTATTACACCTTGCTTTTTTCAGAGATATTGCATTCCACCTTAAATCATGCAGCACATAGCAGCAGCATCTCTGCGCATAGCTACTGGTACTGTTGCACCATTTAAGGTAGAACAAATTATTTGAATAAGAAACTGGTGCCAACAGCCCTGTACAGCAGTGTTGGTGAGATTGTTTGTGCGTGATGTGGTATTTAAGGGTTGTAAACTCGGAAACACCAATTTTAAACTGAACCCAGACTGAACGCAAACAGGTCAACTATATACTGTATATATCCATCCATCCATCGTCTTCTGCTTTATCTTGCTAGTCAGAGTCAGGGGGGTCTGGAACCAATCCCAGCGTCATTGGGCAAAGGCAGTGTACACCATGGACAGGTCACCAATCCATCACATGGCCAACACACACTCACACCTACGGGCAATTTAGAGTGAGGATCCTAACATGCATGTGTTTGGACTGTGGGAGGAAACCGGAGTACCCGGAGGAACCCAATCAAACACAGAGAGAACATACACACTCCACACAGAACCACCCAGACCGGGAATCCAACCCAGATCATCTTACTGTGAGGAGACAGTGCTGACCACTACACCACCATACTGACCACTACACCACCGTACTGACCACTACACCACCGTACTAACCACTACACCACCTTACTAACCACTACACCACCATACTAACCACTACACCACCGCACTGACCACTACACCACCGTACTGACCACTACACCACCGTACTGACCACTACACCACCGTACTAACCACTATATATATATATATATATATATATATATATATATATATATATATGAGAGAGAGAGAGAATATATAGATGATTAAACTCTTATTGGTGTGTTTGGGTTGGAGTGAAAGCATGAATCCGTCTTTAAGACCATCGGGTGCAGTTTTATCTGAAAGCACGTCCTTAAAGTCTGAGTTTCCATGCTCTCTAAATGACCACCTGAAAGGCTGAAAGTCATCGGGGGCCGAGTTCTGCAGGAGGGAAAGCACAGGATTTTTTTTTTTTTTTTTTTTTTTTTTTTTTTTTTTCTCTTCTTCAGTCTTCGTTTGCATATTTATGACCACTCCTGGGTAAAATGACCGCCTGTGTATTTGTATTTCTCGGATAGAAGGCTAGAAATTGGCTGCCCGTTGCCTTGTCATGCGCACAGCGTCCTTGCAGAGACGGCTACCCCCTGTGGATCGGAGGTGTGGAGTGAAGGAGGAGGCGGAGGGCTGATTTGATAATACCTTCTGCACCTCACGGCCGATCTTACAGGTGTACCGGGGGGACAAAGTCACGCTGTCCTCGCTGTCACTGCCACAACTTCACTACCACCTAAATTACCTCTCGCCCACCTTACCGAACCTTCTCTGACTCCAATAACTCAAACACCCACTGACTCGCGCCACGACCGAATACTAATACGGTTTGTGGAATACGCGAATAATGAATTCTAAACGAATACGCTGGTAAAAGAGAAGGTTTCTATAGGGTTCTGGAGTTGGACGAGCAGGGAATGGCCTTCGGTTGGTGTAGAATCTTTACATGGACGTTTCTTTAAATGTAAAAATAATAATAATAATAATAATAATAATAATAATAATAATTATTATTATTATTATTATTATCCTGACCCATCTCATTTCCTGTGAACATTCTGACCCATTCACAATTCTCAAACTTCATTCCATATATTCAGACTTTCATTCCATATTCTCAAGTTTTATTCTATATATTCAGACTTTCATTCTATATTCTTAAGCTTCATTCCATATATTCAGTCTCTCATTCTATATATTCAGACTTTCATTCCATATTCTCAAGTTTCATTCTATATATTGACTTCCATTCCATATATTCAGACTTTCATTCCATATATTCAGACGTTCATTCTATATTCTCAAGTTTCATTCCATATATTCAGACGTTCATTCTATATTCTCAAATTTCGTTCTATATTCTCAAGTTTCATTCCATATATTCAGACTTTCATTCTATATTTTCAAGTTTCATTCTATATATTCAGACTTTCATTCCATATTCTCAAGTTTCATTCCATATATTCAGACTTTCATTCCATATTCTCAAGTTTCATTCCATATATTCAGACTTTCATTCTATATTTTCAACCCTCATTCTATATATTCAGACTTTCATTCCATATTCTCAAGTTTCATTCCATATATTCAGACGTTCATTCTATATTCTCAAGTTTCATTCCATATATTCAGATGTTCATTCTATATTCTCAGGTTTCATTCTATATTCTCAAGTTTCATTCCATATATTCAGACTTTCATTCTATATTCTCATGTTTATTCTATATATTCAGACTTTCATTCCATATTCTCAAGTTTCATTCCATATATTCAGACGTTCATTCTATATTCTCAAATTTCGTTCTATATTCTCAAGTTTCATTCCATATATTCAGACTTTCATTCTATATTTTCAAGTTTCATTCTATATATTCAGACTTTCATTCCATATTCTCAAGTTTCATTCCATATATTCAGACTTTCATTCCATATTCTCAAGTTTCATTCCATATATTCAGACTTTCATTCCATATTCTCAAGTTTCATTCCATATATTCAGACTTTCATTCTATATTTTAAAGTTTCATTCTATATATTCAGACTTTCATTCCATATTCTCAAGTTTCATTCCATATATTCAGACGTTCATTCTATATTCTCAAGTTTCATTCCATATATTCAGATGTTCATTCTATATTCTCAGGTTTCATTCTATATTCTCAAGTTTCATTCCATATATTCAGACTTTCATTCTATATTCTCATGTTTATTCTATATATTCAGACTTTCATTCCATATTCTCAAGTTTCATTCCATATATTCAGACTTTTATTCTATATTCTCATGTTTATTCTATATATTCAGACTTTCATTCCATATTCTCAAGTTTCATTCCATATATTCAGACTTTCATTCCATATTCTCAAGTTTCATTCCATATATTCAGACTTTCATTCCATATATTCAGACGTTCATTCTATATTCTCAAGTTTCATTCCATATATTCAGACGTTCATTCTATATTCTCAAATTTCATTCTATATTCTCAAGTTTCATTCCATATATTCAGACTTTCATTCCATATTCTCAAGTTTCATTCCATATATTCAGACTTTCATTCCATATATTCAGACGTTCATTCTATATTCTCAAGTTTCATTCCATATATTCAGACGTTCATTCTATATTCTCAAATTTCATTCTATATTCTCAAGTTTCATTCCATATATTCAGACTTTCATTCCATATTCTCAAGTTTCATTCCATATATTCAGACTTTCATTCCATATATTCAGACGTTCATTCTATATTCTCAAGTTTCATTCCATATATTCAGACGTTCATTCTATATTCTCAAATTTCATTCTATATTCTCAAGTTTCATTCCATATATTCAGACTTTCATTCCATATTCTCAAGTTTCATTCCATATATTCAGACTTTCATTCTATATTTTCAAGTTTCATTCCATATATTCAGACGTTCATTCTATATTCTCAAATTTCATTCTATATTCTCAAGTTTCATTCCATATATTCAGACTTTCATTCTATATTTTCAAGTTTCATTCTATATATTCAGACTTTCATTCCATATTCTCAAGTTTCATTCCATATATTCCGACTTTCATTCCATATATTCCGACTTTCATTCCATATTCTCAAGTTTCATTCCATATATTCAGACTTTCATTCCATATTCTCAAGTTTCATTCCATATATTCAGACTTTCATTCCATATATTCAGACTTTCATTCCATATTCTCAAGTTTATTCTATATATTCAGACTTTCATTCCATATTCTCAAGTTTATTCTATATATTCAGACTTTCAATCCATATTCTCAAGTTTGAGTCCATATATTCAGACTTTCATTCCATATATTCAGACGTTCATTCTATATTCTCAAGTTTCATTCCATATATTCAGACGTTCATTCTATATTCTCAAATTTCATTCTATATTCTGAAGTTTCATTTCATATATTCAGACTTTCATTCTATATTCTCAAGTTTCATTCCATATATTCAGACTTTTATTCTATATTCTCAAGTTTATTCTATATATTCAGACTTTCATTCCATATTCTCAAGTTTCATTCCATATATTCAGACGTTCATTCTATATTCTCAAATTTCATTCTATATTCTGAAGTTTCATTTCATATATTCAGACTTTCATTCTATATTCTCAAGTTTCATTCCATATATTCAGACTTTTATTCTATATTCTCAAGTTTATTCTATATATTCAGACTTTCATTCCATATTCTCAAGTTTCATTCCATATATTCAGACTTTCATTCTTTATTCTCAAGTTTCATTCCATATATTCAGACTTTCATTCCATATATTCAGACTTTCGTTCCATATATTCAGACTTTCATTCTATATTCTCAAGTTTCATTCCATATATTCAGACTTACATTCTATATTCTCAAGTTTCAATCCATGTATTTAGTTTTTCATTTCATATTCTTAAGATACATTCCATATATTCAAAGTTATCAGTTATTGTATATATAATTATTTTCTAAACAGTTTGCCATAGTGTGTGTGTGTGTGTTTGTGTATTAACACATTTTAATATTTAATAATAAAATAATTATATAATTAGCATTATGGATGTCAATATGAGCTTTAAGACCTTAAACGTTTAAAAAACTTGTTAAAGTTTTCCAATATTTAGTAATATTTATATTTGATGGACTAATTGTTGTAATCTAAAAGAGTATAGAATGTTTTGAGATCCTACATCTTCATCAGGCCACAATTCTCCAATCCTCATATCAGTGCATTCGTAATTACAGTGCCGGTATATCTGTAGCACACACTCATGAACTCTGCTTCTCTGAATTGTTGTTTAAGAATTCTTCTGATCACTGATGTGTGGGTCCAGTTGTTTGGATAAAAATCAATATGTTTATTAAGAATGTTGGAGTTTCTCATGGAGGAAAAACTTTTTTATTCAGTTTATTTTTGATTAGCCGTCTTCTGAAACTGACGTCTGAGTTGAAGGTATTATATTATTTATAGTCCAGAATCTAAAGTTCAAACAGCTTTGAGACTTTCTGAGCAGGTCCTTTTCAGACTTGAGCTACAACATCAGCTAAAACTGAACGTCAGGGAAATAATTTGGGAAGAAGGAAGCGGGAATAGTCTCGCACCCAAGAGCGACTTTTTGCCTCTTATCGCCCGAATCGCTGATCGCCTCTGGGTGTTTCTGAACTCGAGCTGACCTTTGGTTGCCATGGTTTCACTGACGCCAATGCCATGGCAGTACAGCATACTTTACTGGATAGTATCTTCAGAAAGTATTGATAAGACTATATGCCCACATATCGGACACCTTCCCACCCAGATTCAGCTTCAGGCTAGTGATCGCTGGTGGAGATAAAGTGGGGACCACCCTGCTCAATGCTCAATTCCTATGGTAGTCGTCAATATTGCTTCAACCCTAATTTGCATAGTTAAACTTCGTGTCAACAATGTTCGCACTGCTTCATATGTATACTCAACCGTGTTTACTGTGGAGTCCTAGCAACTAGTCTCACCGTACTGGTCTCTCTCTGCAGAGAGTTCATCAGCCCACCATTAAGGTGATTCCTATCATCTCATCTTCATCCTCTTCTTTCTCTTCTTCCTCCACCTTCATCCCCTCCCCTGTTGCCCCCTTTCTGATCCTCAAGAGCCCAGCTATGACCATGTCAGACTAGACTAAAGTGGATCAGAGACTGGTCTTAATGGGACTGGACCGGCTACAGGCCGATGACCTCATCGGTGCCCGTATATGATTCTGCATCTACGTGATTAGGACGGCTAGCCAACTGAGCTGTCCTCCTACATTTCTCTATATGTGAATAAACTATAAGTCCTCGCCGAAGTATCCTGACTCTTGAATTCTGAATTTCTGAGACTCCTGTCGCTGGAAATTGAAAATTCATTGACAATTCATTAAAAATGACCTTGACCTTCTACTTTGTTGTGTTGCGTTCCACGTTGAGTTCCACAGTACAAATGAAACATAATATTTAATATTAGTAGAATGTACAATACCGCTCCAAAGTTTAGGATCACTTTAGAATTCAATTTCATGCAATTTTCATGCAATTCACAAACAATATTGTCCATTTCTCAATTAATGTAAGTGTATCAGATGATTTTTAAAGAATAAAAATGTTTGTATTAAAGTCTATTTTTGTATAGAGGCTTATTTTACATATAGTCCTATTATCAGTAATTCTCAGTCCTCTGTCTAAATCTCCTGGTACGACCACCAATCCAAGTTAAGGATGTTATTGGACTAATTGGTTGTTAGGACACTCTTGCTCAATTGTGATGCACAGCTGAAAAACATTCTACTAATAAGTGAGTATAAAAGGGAGAACAACATTCTAGGTTAGTTTAGTATCTGAAGATCAGCAGTTGATGGTTTGCTGACCGGCTCACAATGACCAGAAAGAAACAACTTTCTTTAGAGACCCGTCAGTCCATTGTTGTGTTAAGGAAGAAGATACTCCATTAAAACAAGAACATTTCACTGTGATCTGAACTTTTGAGTAGTGTATGTATGTTCCGGATGCTCACGACCTGCCTGCCCGGGTTGCCTGGGGGAAGGAAAGATCAGCACGTTGGTTTAAATTCAGGATTTACTGACTCCAGAATATTCCAGCTAATCAAAAGGTTGTTGAATTATCTTGGATTAAAGAGAAAGGAAGCTGATGTTTGGGTGTTTTGACAAAGCTAATCGTGTCTCCGTAGCCCGTGTTTCTCCAGACTAGCAAGCCAGCTGGCATTGAGTTTCCTTCTTCCTCAGATTACATACACTGAAGCTGTCCAGGCAGGTCAGACCAAGTCCAAACACTGGCATATCACAACACACTGCAGCCTGACATCGGAACGTTTCTCGATGATGCTGCGTGGATGAGCTATATGTTGTTGTGGCAGGATATGTCGTGATACGCCCACATCTCCGATCTAACTAATGATTATTTTCTGAAACATTTCATTATTCACTCTTCTACATGAACTCCTGGTGCCTGTGAGATGCTCTTCCGTGTGATTTTCTGCACTCGCTGTGACCGAATGACAACCGTAATGTTAACAGGTTTATTTGCAGGAAGAAATTTTACACAAAGGGGGCGCTATCACACTCTTCAGATAAAAAAAAGTATATGTTAACGTCCCGATAAACAGTATATTGCCAAAAGTATTCTCTCGTCTGTCTTCACACATATGAACTTGAGTGGCGTCCCATTCTTAATCCATAGGGTTTAATATGATGTCAGCCCAACATTTGCAGCTATAACAGCTTCAGCTCTTCTGGGAAGGCTCTCCACACGGTTTAGGAGAGTGTTTATGGGAATGTTTGACCGTTCTTCCAGAAGACCATTAGTGAGGTCAGACACTGATGTTGGATGAGAAGGTCTGGCTCGCAGTCTCCACTCTAATTCATCCCAAAGGTGTTCTATCAGGTTGAGGTCAGGACTCTGTGCAGGCCAGTCAAGTTCTTCCACACCAAACTCTCTCCTCCATGTCTTTATGGAGCTGCTCTGTGCTCTGGTGGGCAGCCATGTTGGAACAGGAAGGGGCCGTCTCCAAACTGTCCCCACAAAGTCGGGAGCATGAACTTGTCCAGAGTCTCTTGGTCTGCTGAAGCATTGAGTTCCTTTTACTGGAACTGAGGGACCGAGCCCACCTCCTGAAAAACAACCCCTATCCACCAGAGAGTTAGGACAAATAGTTGCCCAATAATAAGCCAACTTCTTCGGACAGGAAATAACATTTAGCACGTTTTGTTGGACAAAGTTTTGGAAATTATTTATTTATTTATTATTTTTTATCATCAAATCATTATAATTGTATGTCAATTCTACACACAGCCTGTACAACTGAAATAAATGTATTTACTACGATTAGTTAGATACAAATTATAAAATTATTGTACAAAAATACAATATAATTATATAATTGCAATATTTTTTGTTAACTTTAAATCTTTAAAACCAAATTGTGACACTATTTCTCAGTATCATATATGTATGTGTGTGTGTGTGTATATATATGTGTGTACATATATACATACACATATACTCACACTACCATTATACTCAGTTATCTAGAACATCCGTACACTACCACTCATATTTGGTTGTCTAGATCCTGCTTACACTGCCACTCACTTTCACACCCAATTATCTAGAATCTGCTTATAGTACTGCTCATATTTAAACCTAGCTATCTAGAATCTGCTTACACTACCTCTCCCATTCACACCCATTTGTCTAGAACCTGCATACACTATCATATATTTTATATATTAGTATGATTGGCTTGAAGGATCACAATATTATCACCCACAGCCACCTTTCACTCAGTCATATTACAGTGATGGTGAAGGACGGGACATCATACTCCCCCTCACAAAAAAGCCCCTCCACTCCCCCCCGCCGGCTCTGAGATGGAGGCTTGAGGGGGGTCCCTGGTTCTGCCTTCTTTGAGCTCATTCCAGTCTGCATCTCCGGCAACCAGAAAAAGGATAATCAACCTGCCAGAATGCGGCCGTGGATACCAACCCGTAATCGTCCCGGCCAAATGCAAACGCCAAGGACTTCTGACTAGGACACCGATTTGCATTAAAAGAGAAATAGCAGCAATAGCAGAGGCTGTGGTCGCTCAGCCTGTTGGGTATGGCTGAAGGAGAAAAGTAAACCTCTGCAATATCATAACAAACGGAGCCCTGAGCGTAAACAGGTCCGGGGTGACAGTGGTGGGCTTTCAGTAACGCTGGGTTATCATCGGTGTGATAAATGTCACAACTCAACACAATGACTATAGTATTTTTATGAAAAGGAAGGTCTTAGCAAGAGAATTTCATAAGTCTTTCAAAGAATTTTTATCCTTTGAAATTTTCTCATTTATCTATTTTTGAAAATGATAAAACTTTTACCTGGAATAAAGCAGCTGTCGTGTTCAAATGACATAGAAAAGTGAAAATCAACAAGAAGATAGACACACGATTCACTTTGGAGAGCAACGTTCATGTCATTTACACACGACAGACGTTTTTCATATCCTGTGAGTTTACGCATAAGTACAGATATTTGCATATACATAACAGATATCTCTTTAGCTCCTGCTTTAGATCAATAGCTCATAGCTGCTCATTATTATTTATTTATTTTTCTATTAATTGCAGTTCTTACAAAGTGCTGTACTGGTATACCCTGGCTTATTCCTCTTTATTATTATTATCATTATTATTATTATTATTATTATTATTATTATTAATGTTCCATATTCAGTAACTCTTTGTTCAAAGTCTTTGTTCTTTGTAAAACTTTGTTCTAACTTCGGCTATGACTTTTGAAATGTAGTATCTATCTATCTATCTATCTATCTATCTATCTATCTATCTATCTATCTATCTATCTATCTAATATTTTTATCCACACTGTGGCTCTTATTAGTCTATCTATCTATCTATCTATCTATCTATCTATCTATCTATCTATCTATCTATCTATCTATCTATCTATCTATCTATCTATCTATCTATCTATCTATAGTCTGTGTGCTTGTCTGGTCTGTTCAGTGTGTTGTCATACATGTGTAACAAAAGTTTAACGTACTTCACAAAATTATGATTCTAGTAAAAATATTTATAATAAAAAATAAATACTCCATATTTTGCACATACTCTGATTTCACACATCAGCAGCTGCAACATCTGTCATTAATAAACATGTGAACATTTTAAAATTTGTATGAAAGAAGAGCAGAACTGGTGCTGAACATAAACATGTTGTTCAATGTGGTAGTTGTTGTAACTGTTTGTGTTGATATTGTTTAAACCACCAAAGATATTACAAATCTGATTACATCTATTGATTTCTGAGACAGTTCTGGTCTTCTTTGATCTGCTACACGACCACCTTCCCATTGGAGAAACTTGCCCTTAATCCAACATGGTGGCTTTTAAAATGCGGCCATGTTCAGGACATGGCCTAAAAGATAGACCCCCTCATCCGTTACTTGCTGGGGTATTCAGATACATCACTTTCCCTTTCAGTTCTAACATAAAAGGGTGTCCGGAGACTTTTGACTCAGCCTGTAGTTTTTAGTGGTCAGTTAATGTTTTATAACTTAAATATTATCAGTTTTTATCAGTATTCTAATACAGACTGAGTTGATTCCACTAGTCTAGATCTTTCAGTGTAGATAAGTTCTCGTGCTGTCCAAATATAAACGCTGTCTATGGCGCTGAAGGAAAAGGGTAGCTCTGAGAGAGGCCGTGGTTGCCAGAGCTGAATGCAAAACTAAAACAAGTCTGCAAAACTTCTGGAGCAAACTGGCGCCCAACTCCTCTTCTTTAAAAGCATCTTTTTTTAGCCCAAGGTCAAAGCTAAAGGGGAGGTGAGTGCGGGAGGAGGCCGGAGGAATGTTCACATGATGGAAGCTGTTCTAATTACTGCACTATCCAATTCTCCGAAGGCGCTCCATGCGTAGATTTTTTTGGTCGGCTTCATTTATTTTGACATAGATTCTCATAATGAAATAACAAAGAAACTCCCACACCGGAAAACTCGTCCCACAGACTCTTCCACTTGTAGATAATTGGAAAAACTTGCTGCCGCGTGAACTATGAAGCGCTTTTACGGCTCAAGCTTTTTTGCAGGGAAATAAAAAAAAAAACTCTGACCACCGTGTGGCTCGTGCTGTCTGTCTGTTCAGGGCATGTACAGGTATCAGAACAGCAGAGCGCTTCAGTATACAGGAGAACCGGTGGCCGTCGTTCAGGGACAGATTCAAAATTCATGGGTTCTCCTCTCGTGGGTTTTATAGCAGTTTTGATGGTTTTTGCACACACACTAACACCTTATTCAGTTATCTAGAACATGTGTACACTACTCCTCATATTCAGTTATCTAGAACATGTGTACACTACTCCTCATATTCAGTAATCTAGAATATGGGTACACTACTCCTCATTCAGTTATCTAGAACATGTGTACACTACTCCTTATATTCAGTTATCTAGAACATGTGTACACTGCTTCTCATATTCAGTAATCTAGAATATGGGTACACTACTGCTCATATTCAGTTATCCAGAACATGTGTACACTACTCCTCATATTCAGTTGTCTGGAACATGTGTACACTACTCCTCATATTTAGTTATCTAGAACATGTGTACACTACGCCTCACATTCAGTTATCTAGAACATGTACACTACTCATCATATTCAGTTATCCAGAATAGGTGTACACTACTCCTTATATTCAGTTATCTAGAATGTGTACACTACTCATCATATTCAGTTATCCAGAATAGGTGTACACTACTCCTTATATTCAGTTATCTGGAACGTGTACACTACTCATCATATTCAGTTATCCAGAATAGGTGTACGCTACTCCATATATTCAGTTATCTGGAACATGTGTACACTACTCCTCATATTCAGTTATCTAGAAATGTATACACTACTCCTCATATTCAGTTATCTAGAACATGTGTACACTACCACTCATTCAGTTATCTAGAACATGTGTACACTACCACTCATTCAGTTGTCTAGATCCTGCTTACACAGCCACTCACATTCACACCCAGTTGTCTAGAACCTGCCTACACTACACTTGCATTCAAACCCAGTTATCTAGAATCTGCTTATTCTACCACTCACCATCATGCTCAGTTATCTAGATCCTGCTTACAGTACCACTGGTATTCAAACCTAGGTATCTAAAATCTGCTTACACTGCCACTCACATTCACACCCAGTTATCTAGAACCTGCCTGCAGTACCACTCATATTTAAACCTAGTTACATAGACTCAGCTTACACTACCTGTCCCCTTCACACCCAGTTGTCTAGAACCTGCCTACAATACACTTGTATTTAAATCTAGTTATCTAGAATCTGTTTACTTTACCACTCACATTCAGACTGTTGTCTAGGTCTTGCTTACACTGCCACTCATATTTAAACCTAGTTATCTAGAATCTGCTTACAGTATCACTCATATTTAAACCTAGTTATCTAGAATCTGCTTACAGTATCACTCATATTTAAACCTAGTTATCTAGAATCTGCATACACTACCTCTCCCTTTCACACCCAGTTGTCTAGAACCTGCCTACACTTGTATTCAAACCTAGTTATCTAGAATATTCTTACTCTACCTCTCACATTCACACTCAGCTATCTCAGTTCTATCTCAGTATCTAGAATCTGGTTACAGTACCACTTGTATTCAAACCCACTTATGTAAATCCTGCTTACACTCCCTCTCACATTCAAAGTTAATATTTTGGAGATCTTTTTCTTAGGACAGCTATATTATATTATATTGTATTATATTATATTATATTATATTATATTATATTATATTATATTATATTGTATTGTATTGTATTGTATTGTATATATTTATTTTTATTTATTTATTTATTTATTTTTAATGGGGATTTTTAACAGCTGCTCTTTTTTCCTGTGAACGTTTCATGATGAATGGACCAATAGAAATGCTCCAAATTCACCTCTAATAAAACCTCATGACATTCACTTACATTGAAAGTGAAGAAGGTTTTTGGCCTTTCCTGTAAAACTACTTCTCTGGAGATACACGTTTATCTTTGGACAGTGAAGAAGTAGAACACTGGAACTGGACATGCGAGAGCAAGAAAACGCGACCAACTTCCCTGACTGAACTTTGGCGGTGTGTATAACACTCTGGTTTATGCAAGTCTGGACGCTGTGAGAGTGGACGCAGCTGACCTGTAGTTAATGACCATTTAACTTAAACGAAGTGAATTAATTGTTGGGCCGGTCTCCGGCTTCTTCTGCAGCAGCGTTAACGCGCCGCGCTCGGTGCGGTACCACGCGGTTCTGATTGCAGGGCTGTCACTTTTACTTCTTTAACTCTGATTTTAAATCATTTAGGCCTTTTCAAACCAACCTGCTGCCTTCGCAGCAATTAGTTGGCAGTGTGCATCATCATAATGAATATTTTAACAGCTCCTACTGTTCACTCTTGCTCTAAAGTCAGCACGATGAGATTTTTTCAACTTAGTTTTTATTGCTGTCCAAGAAAAACTGTGTTTCTCCATTAGGGGTGTCCATATCGTATCGTACACAATAATATCACTTTTAATATCACTTTTTTACTGTTTTTAGCAAAAGAAAAATTCACACTTTTCTCATTTCCCATTATATATCTACTAGAGACAGATTTGATCTGTCCAGTATCATTCACTTTACTTCAGTCCTGGATATATGGAGATATTTGGAGTGCTTTATTTAGTATCGTATTCTGTATTTGACTTCTGTTACAATCTGAAAAATTCTTGTATTTTTTAATATCTCAGTTAGGGGTGTATCATATCATATCATATGCAATAATAAAATTTCATTTTCATTTTGTTGCAGTAGTGTATTCTTGAAATATTTTTTTTAAATTCAATGTTTTGTCATATCGCCAAGAGTATCATTATCTCAAAAATACTATAAAGTATTGTGATATTATTGTAGGGCCATATTGCCCACCCCTATTCTCCATTGCTGTTGATATTTTTCCCACCATATTATTTAATCACGGCAGCTGCTGTTTACATCAAGTCAAAATTTTATGGTTATTGGACCAATAGAAATTCTGCTTCCATTGACTTGCATTATAAGTGGAGTTAGTTTTTGGCTTCTGCTGTAAAGTTGGAATTTTGGAGACAGCGTTGATTTGTCTACATCATTTCCAGGTACTTTGAGAGTATATCCTCCTGAGACCCAGAAAAATTAAAGTTTAGAAATATCAGTAATTTCAACATAAAATAAGTCTACTAGATGAAAAAAACATGTGACATTATAAATTATTTTTTATGGAATGTCCTTTATAGTGGACATCAGGACATTGTTGATGAAATTTCTTGTTTTCTGTTCTGAATTAGTCCAAAAATCCTTCTACAACATCAGCACCAACTCAACCCTAGAAAATAATGTAAATGAAAACTTCTTTGATACAGTTTCCACTTTTGGCAGTATAAGAAATATTTCAAATGCACTGTATATGAACAGAAACAAACATTAACCCATTCCAAAGGTTAATGTTACTTTGATTAAAATAAAAAATCAGGTTTAAACAGTTTTAGGCACTAGCTAAACCTGTGTTCATCACTGCAAACCTTTCCACACGTAGTACCCAACTTCTCTTAGTCCATTTAATTTTAATGTTCTATTTTTAAATGTACAATTATGTAATATTTTCTAATAAATTAGGAATAAATTAAATTAGTAATTAATTAAAACTAAATTAGTAATAAATGTACATGTTTACAGAGCTAACATTTTGCAAAATTATCTCAGCCTCAGTCAAATTCCTGTGACCAATTAATTTTTTATAAAACCAGATTTAGTGAGTCCCTATGTCCACTACGAAGGACATCAAAAAAAGTATGCTGTTAGGTAGTTAAACGTTTGTGTATATCAATAAAAAGTGCTTTGAGAACTAGCTACAACAGTTTTGTACCTAAAACAGATCAATTATAGTTTTTAGAAACATAATAAATGTATATTATTGGACAGGTCATCTCTCTCACTCCCATAAAATGTGGTTACGGAGAGGCGGCCATATTTAAAAAGGTGGAGCTTCTGTTGTGAATGTCCCAGCCCAACACATGATACATCACTGGAAAGGCCAGGATGTCCCCTACATGACACAACAGGTTTTAGCAAGGTGCCACGTTTAGTTTTTGAAATATCTTTTAGAGAGACATGTCCCCTTCAGAGGACAAATTACCAGGTCTCACGATATGGTTTACAGCTGTTCAGTCACTGTATCTCTCTGTAGCATCTTCATGCTACTGGATTGTAGAACTGAATAGAGGCGTGCTTCACCCATAGGGTTCCCAGTGGCAGCGGGTGCACACAGACAAGACACACCTGCCCACAGGTAACGCCGAGAGGACGTCCTCCTTATGACAGCGCAGCAGACAGTCAGTGAAGGAGACAGAGGTTAGAGGCCTCCTCGTCCGGCTGACGGAGTAACTCGTTTGGTTCGGCTCACTGGGTTTGGTAGCGATTCGGGCTGGATCTCCTCTCCTGCATGGCTGCGGGCCCTCAGCGGTCACTCTGCTGACTGTAAACGGCGACGGCTGTAGGCACAGCCCATAGGTCTGCATTTGTTACGTAGCCATGGAAACTGAGAAACAGCTCTGATGTGAGGGCGAAGTGGAATTTGGGCGAGTTTGACTATAAAGCACGTCTTCGGGAGTTAGAGGAGAAGTTCTTCTCAGCGCTCTCGCGTAGCGCCGTGGTTCTCAGATGTTGACAGATGAGGAAATTGCTCAAATTAGTCAGCGTCTTTGTAGAACATGCTCAGAGTTTACAGGAGAGCCCCGCCTAAATGATCCGAACTGAACAAAATTCCAATTCAACACCACATAGAAGCAGAACATGAATGCATCTCAGTGTCTGCTTGTGCCGATTGGATCAGTCTGGTGTTGGTAGAACTGGAGACGAAGAACCAGAACCAAAAAACATGGTCAGGACTGAACAGCACCATAGTGGTCTAATAAGTTGTTTATGCTTTACTTTCATATTTATTCACATTTACTTTCACTCCTATTCAAACCAGCTATCTAGAACCTGCGTACACCATAACTTATGACACATAGCTATCTTAAACCTCAGGTGTTTAGAACCTTTTTATAATACCACTCATTTACACTGTTATCTAGAACCTACTTATACTTGCACTCTAATAAATGTCTAATACCTGCAAGCACTACCACTTGTATGTACACTCAGTTCTCTAGAACCTGCTTATACTACGACTTATATTCAGTTCTCTAGAACCTGCTTATACGACAACTTATATTCAGTTATATAGAACCTGCTTATACTGCCACTTATATTTACACTCAGTTATCTAATACCTGCTTATACTACAACTTATCATCAGACATCTAGAACCTGCTTGTACTACCAGCTTATACCACCAGTTTATATTTACACTCAGTCATCTAGAACCTGCTTATACTACCAACTTATACTACCAGCTTATATTTACACTGTTGTCTAGAATCTGCTTATAGTATAACTTGTATTTAGTTATCTAGAACCTGCTTATACTACCACTTGTAATTACACCCAGATATCTAATACCTGCTTATACGGCCACTTATATTTACACTCAGTTATCTAGAACCTGCTTATACTACAACTTATATTCAGTCATCTAGAACCTGCTTATACTACAACTTATATTCAGTCATCTAGAACCTACTTATACTACCACTTACAATCAGTTATCTAGAACCTGCTCATACTACCACTTATATTCACACTCAGTTATCTAAAGTCTGCTTATACTACAGCTTATATTCAGATGTCTAGAACCTTATACTACTTTTGTAAAATGCTCTCTATGTAGGACTTGACAGGCTTGTAATGTTGGTATATAACATATCAGTCAGTAGTTAGCAAGACTCAGATATTAAACAAATAATGTTGAACTGATTATTTTTATAAAGTTATTTTAACAAACCATAGTTATTAATGAGACTAAGTAGTTATCAGTGAACTCCCCTATCAGTACTATTACAGTACTATCACATTGTAACTACTCCCTGTTAATAAGGGTTAACAAAGCCTAGTCATTAGTTCCTGCTTAATTAACTACTAGCTACTTATTAACTGTAAAATGTTACCTAATAATTATAAAGAGAATTACATTCAGAATTTTGAGCAATTCTGACTTTTACCCCTCAAAAATGTTGTGGTGGGTTTTATTTATACAAGATAAGAATATAGACCAGCGGTCACTAATAGGCGGACGGCGGTCCTTGTCTGGACCCAGACGTTGTCCAATGCGGACCCAAACTGATAATCTATTAAGAGCGATTTCATTATTATTTTTTTCTTAATTTTAAATGGTATTTTATGCGGCGGAGCTTTTCTTATTTTTACGGTATTCAGGTTTTGCAGCGCAGTAAACTCAGAGACCAATCACGTGCATTGTAAGATCACCAAACGTGATCAGCCAATCAGATCTGTGTATATTCGGGAGTGTGGCGCGCACACAGGCGAGGTACGAAGTGAGAAGCAGCAGAGAAGCAGGTCAGAGAAAGACTAACAAACCGAGGAATGAACCGAGACGTATATGTTTATTCTTCACAGACAGCTCCAAACCAACAGGTCCAGCTGTGAAACTGAGTTAACGAGACGACGCTGCTTTATTTACTGTTTCTATAAATAAACACCAAGATTTTTTTCAAAGCATTCTGGTTTTTAATGTAGCTCTTGTTTTTATTGAAGTGAGTAAAAACATTTATTAGGAGTTTATAAATAATTCAGTTCAGCATTTAATCAGTAAATATAAATACCAAAAATACCAAGGCTAGTCACCTTATGCAACTAATCAATTTTTTATTGCCCAATTTTTCCCAATCAAATACCAAAAAGTGCCCAATAATACCAAGAAGCACCAAAAAATACCATAAATACCAAGACTGGTCACCTCATTCAATTAATCTATTTATTTATTTATTGTCCATTTTTGTCCAGTCAAATACCAAGAATGGCCAAAAAGTGGCAAGAAATGCCAAGTAGTTTATAAATAATTCATTCAGTTCAGCATTTAAACAGTAAATATACTGAAAGGTATCTGTGATGTGTTATTGTTTCAGTAGCTGATGGTATAAGATGCTGATTCTAGAATACTTCAGTAAACAGGATACACCACTGAATCAGAACACACGTTAGAGATGATGACGGTCCAGACCAGCCTGAGGAGATCTCCTCTAACTGGACCTTACTGACTCTAATTAAACACCCCTGATATAGACTTCACTTCTAGTTAAAACACTACAGAGTTTAGGATTAAGCTCAGTATGGCTCAGACTGAAAAATAGCAGCCTGGCAGTGTCTGTGATAACTGTGACCTCTAAGGTTGGACACTACGGGACACTATTGGTGTCTTACGGTGCTTTTTCCCCTCTACAGTTCATACGCCAGGGACCGATATGCAGAACATCTCCGGTTATCTAATACCCACAAAGCAGCAGGCACTAAAAATGCCATTAGCACTAGCAGAGAGGGCCACACAGCTGAATAGTGGGGACACTGTTAGCAGCATAGCATTCATAAATGACAATTAATAAGCTATGACTCAATCATAAGCATGCCCCCAGTTGTGGCATATTAGGCTACCGGGGACTGGAAAGCACTTAACTGCGGCTATTTCGGCTCCATTTAGACGGAGAGTGTTCCCGCTGAGGCTTTATGTGCTGTCGCCGGCTGGAGAAGAGAAAGGAAGTAAAAGGCGGACAGAAGGAGGTCAGAACCTACAACAATAGGCCTGAGTTTTACATGCTTCGCGCCTGGCTGATTAGCTGAATGGACCGGAGCAGGCGCGGGCGGATCAATGCTTATCAGGCCCCTGTTTTCCGAATGTGAGCTTTCTTTCCTTCTTTCCTTTCTTTCCCCGCTCTGCTGTTTACGCCGCTATTGAGTGAAGGGCCGTGGAAAAGAGGGGGAAGAAAAAAAACAATTTCCTGAAAACTGTCTACGTGGATGATTTAGACGCATATGATCAGCCAGAGATTGTGCTGGAGTGAGACGGAGCTGCTCGATAATATCGAGCTCTTTATAACAGTGTCACTCGCCGTAATGAAGAGTGACTGTCGCACGCCCCCCTCGCCTCCAGTCTGCGGATCGTATCTCCTCCAGCCCAGCTTCTCCAGCTCCAACCCACCAGGAGCTGATGTGGAGCTCTGTGGCGGCTGCAGAGCGGATCGAAGCGGCAGTGTTGATCGGTGGGCTCGACAGACCTGTGTGATGCAATCTGATCAGAGAACAGCGGCGTAACGTGGGTGCCTGCTTTGCTTGATTTATTTATTCATTGCCCAATTTTGCTCAGTCAAATACCAAGAATTGCCAAGAAGTACTAAAAATACCAAAAATACCAAGGCTAGTCACCTAATGCAACTAATCTATTTATTTCTTGCCCAGTTTTGTTCAGTCAAATACCAAGAATTGCCAAGTACCACCAAAAAGTGTCAGGAAATGCCAAGACGTACCAAGAAACACCAAGAAATTCCCAAAATACCAAGGCTAGTCACCTAATGCAACTAATCAATTTATTTATTGCCCATTTTATTCCAATCAAATACCAAAAAGTGCCCAAAAATACCAAAAAGCACCAAAAAATACCAAAAATATATAGACTGGTCAACTCATGAAATTAATCTATTTATTTGTTGCCCAAGTATTCCCAGTCCCATACCAAGAATTGCCTAGAAATGCCATGTAGTGCCAAAAAATGGCAAGAAGTACCAAGAAACACCAAGAAATACCAAAAATACCAAGGGTAGTCACCTTCTGCAATTAATCTATTTATTTATTGCCCTAGTATTCCCAGTCCCATACCAAGAAATACTAAGAACAGCAGCATAACATGTGGGTGCCTGTTTTATTTTATTTATTTATTTACTTATTGGCCAATTTTCCCCAACCAAATACCAAGAAGTAACAGAAAGTACTAGAAACACTTGGAAATAACAAAAATACCAAGACTATTCACCTCATGCAATGAATCTATTTATTTATTGCCTAATTTTTTCCAATCAAATACCAAGAATGGCCAAGAAGTGCCAAGCATTACCAAAAAAGGCTAGTCACCTCCTGCTCCAAGGCTAGTCACCTCCTGCTCCAAGGCTAGTCACCTTCTGCTATTAATCTGTTTATTTATTGCCCTTTTTCCAGTCAAATACCAAGAAATACCAAGAAGTGCCAAGAAATACCAAAATATCAAGGCTAGTCACCTCTTGCAACTATTCTATTTACTATAATTTTTCTAAAAAAAATCCTGTTGGCCTTCATGTTAGCTGTACATAAATACATAAATACTGTAATACACAGTAATTCAGCAGTATGTGAAAATTCCACAGCTGACCTCTAATCAGGAGATATTTGATGATCTGATTTGATTATATTATAATTACAGACAGTTTAAATATGTTTTAACTGAAAATCATAATTAACATATACTTAAAGCACCTAATAATAATAATAATATGTTTCTGTTTATTATGGTATTATAAATAGTCTACTAATAGTTAATAAGTTAAGTGTTGAGAGACAGACCTTAAAATACAGTGTTCCCCATAAATCCCCCCCATGTTTACAACATAAACCACGAAACAGCGGACACACGACCGGGAAATGTGTCTCGGATCAGAACCTTTCCTCCGATTGATCTGAGACCAGGACATCCTGGACCTTCTCCTCTCCCGCTTGATTGACCCAGCGTCGTATCGGCTCACGCTCCACTTCTCAGCGTCACGCTACAGCTGCTCCGCTCTACTTTACCAGCTCATTACTGCAGCCTTGCATGAGGAGGAGTCGGAGGCTCTGCGCGCGTTATAATAGCAAGACAAATGAAACCATCTCGGGATGTAATATAGTGCAAAAACCTCAATTTATTGAAAGCTGCTCGGAGATTCGGAGAGAGGAAATTAGTGTGTATTGTGAGTGTGTAGAGAAAGCGATCTCTCAGTGTGCAGCTATTATACAGACACATCATTAGTTTGGATGTGCAATGGAGTCGTCACAACAACGCTCGGGAATGGTTTCTCTCTCTCTCTCTCTCTCTCTCTCTCTCTCCTTCTTTTTTCTCTCTGTCGCCAATTTAGTCCTCCACTCCGTTTCCCTCTCGCTAGCTCTGATTGAGACAAATCAATAAAATAAGACAGGGGAGGAGTGTGAAGCATGTTTCAGCCAAGCGTGAGATACGGAGAAATCGCGACTCTGCATGCGCGCCAGACAAACGGATGAGTCGACGGATCACAAACCGTGCTCGTAATAACGCCGCCGCTGTCGGAGGAGATGAGCTCCGGCCGCCATTATAGGGCCACCGGAGCAAGACTGATGACACTGCAGAGACATAAACACATCAGACATGGCACATCATCATCATCATCAGCGCGGTACTGCATAAAGACCCACTCACGCCGGCTCTCTGACAGCGAAATTACACCCATTCCCCCCGGAGAGGGGTTTCGGGTCGCGGACTTTCCGTTAGCCGTGAAATTTCACGCGCAAAACTTTGCTTTCCGTTTAACTTCGGTGACCGGCCTCGTTCACAGTGACCAGCACAACTGCTGCGTTGACCTCTGGAGGATGTGTGGTGAGGAGAATTGGCCATTCAGCCCTTGTCAAACGCTCCCAGGCGGGCCTACGATGACTTCTGCTGGAGCTTTCGTGTGAAATCTAAGATTGAACCTCAAATGGGTCCCAGTATAGTGGACCATATCAGTGTGGATCGGTGGGCTCGACAGACCTGTGTGATGCAATCTGGTAGGTGAACAGTGGCGTAACGTGTGTGCCTGCTTTACTTGATTTATTTATTTATTACCCAATTTTTCCCAAATAAATAACAAGAAGTACCAAAAAATACCAAAAATACCAAGGTTAGTCAACTAATGCAACTAATCAATTTATTTACTGGCCAATTTTTCCCAATCAAATACCAAGAAGTGCCAAAAATGCCAAGAAATGTCAGGAAACACCAGGAAACACCAGAAATACCAAGGCTAGTCAACTAATGTAACTAATCTATTTATTTATTGCCCCGGTTTGTCCAATCAAATACCAAAAAGTGCCAAAAATGCCAAGAAATCTCAGGAAACACCAGGAAACACCAGAAATACCAAGGCTAGTCAACTAATGTAACTAATCTATTTATTTATTGCCCCGGTTTGTCCAATCAAATACCAAAAAGTGCCAAAAAAATGCCAAAAACACCAAGACTGGTCACCTTATGCAATTAATCTATTTATTTATTGCCCATTTTTGTCCAGTCAAATACCAGGAATTGCCAATAAGTACCAAAAAGTGCCAAGAAATGTCAAAAAACACCCAGAAATACCAAGACTGGTCACCTCATGCAATTAATCTGTTTATTTATTGCCCAATTTTTCCCAGTTAAATACCAAGAAATACCAAGAACAGCGGGTTTGTCAAACGCTCCCGAGCAAGCCTACGGTGAGTTCAGCTGGAACTTTCATGTGAAATCTAAAAATAAACCTCAAATGTGTCCCACTATAGTGGACCACATGGGTCATTGCCAGACGGAGAAGTGTGATTCATCACTCCAGAGAACTCCAGTCTCCACTGCTCTAGAGTCTTATACATTGTATGATACTTAGGAGTACCCAGCCAGTGTTCATACCGAGAAGATAAGAGAATGAAGCTCAGCAGCATAAGTGGAATATGACTCACTTCAGTAATTCAGTAGATTAGTGCTTATAAGTGCTTCACAAAGAGACGGTGGTCTTCACTTCCAGCCCACATCTCTTGTCGCTTGTCGTCCATGTGTGTTGCAGGATGGTGGGTCCAGCTGAGCTGTACTTGAAGCTCAAAGGGCTCAAGGTACGAATCAACTGTTGACCACTGGTCATAAGGCAGGATAAGCTGGTAAACTGGCTTTGTAAGCATCAATGCTTTACAATTAACGCAAGCAGCTACAAGGTTTATGATATATATATATATATATATATGTGTGTGTGTTTGTGTGTATGTGTATATTTATACACACACACACACATATTTATCCTAAATATTTATCATAAATCATGTAGCTCTGATGCCTACATATATAAGTGTGTAAAACAAATTGTATACAAATTGGAATGTTATCATTTTTTTCTTGGCTTTTTTTTTTTAATATCATTCTCCGGTCCTAAGTTCATAAACGCAACTGCACTAATTGTGTGTATATTTCCCCATAATATAATAAGCTCCTCAAACTATCCACTCTAGACAAAATGTCAAAAATAAACCAAAAAAAATAATAAGATCCCACTTTCTAGGGAATGTCTCCAATAACTGTGTAGTCACACATAAACAATACATAACACAACACAATAATGGAGATACTAGTAATGTAGCCACTGTTACAGGTGGATTACAGCCATACAACTTATGTAATTACACACGTGTACCAATTTCTATTTTCAGAGCATTGTTACAATTGTAATTGTAATCATTTGTACTGAACCTGATGCAGCATTAGTTTTTTCCCAGAAATTTTCTCCAGCGTTAAATGGGCACGTGCAATAACTTACCTTAAGTCCATCTTTAAACTGGAAAGGTCAGCTTTCCTAACTTTTACCTCACATTTGCTTTGCCAGTGCTCTGAATCTATAACCAGTTTCAGCTGTAAATCATTATGTAATGGTGATGATGGTGCTGACCCACTTCCCTAAAATATATCAGAGAGAATATGCTGTTAGAGATATCAATATATCAATGTATATGTGTGTAATTACATAAGATGTGCTGCTGTAATCTATCTGTAACAGTGGCTCCATCACTAGTAGTTACATTATTGTTTATGTGTATATAATAATTACAGATACTTTGTAGGAACTAAAATACTGAATACTGTATACTGTACTGAATACAGCACAGAGTATTATATACAACTCTGACTGTATGTAGTCTCGTATGAGCTGCTTATAGAGATGCTGGTAAGGTTGCTTTAACCCCAAGAAACCTGAGAACTCGCATCGAGCTCTGGTCTGGGAGAAGATACATGTCAGGCTCGGGTCCCATGTGGGTCTCACAGCCCACTTTTATAAGATTTTGATCTGGATTTTTACCCAGAACCTGGTGCACTGGGTTCACTCACTCATACTTTTCTAGGTAGCATGGTCTACATCAGGGGTATTAAATTAGAATTCAGTAAGGTCCAGTTGGTGGAAATTTCTTCAGGCCAAGGTCTGGACCATCATAATTTCTAATGTGTATTATGATTCAGTGCTGTATCCTGTTTACTGAAGTAGCCTAGTACCAACAACTGAAAGGCCAACACATCATACATACCGTTCAGTATATTTCACTATATTTACTGTTTAAATACTGAACTGAATGAATTATTTATAAACTAATAATAAATGTTTTTTTTCCTTCACTTGAAGTAAACACAAGGGTTGAATAAAAAAAAACAGAATGCCATTTTTAAAAAAGTGAGAAAAAGTAAATAAAATAACATTGTCTTGTTAACTCGGTTTAACATCTTAACAGTTTCTCTCTCTCGTGTTCTTCTCTCAGACTTTCTCTTGTTCAGTGAGAGAAGTGAGCTCTTGGTTGTCCAGCCTGGACTTTAAACCTGGGCTGAAATGGTGTGAGGGTCATTCTCACACATAAAAGAGATACGGCTATGTTTAATTCTCCTCGCTCTCAGAACAGATGAGATGTTGGTGTGGAGCTGTCTGTGGGAAGAATAAACATGTCTCGGTTCATTTCTGGTTGAGTTTCCTTTTTTATAGCACAGAGTCTGACTGAGCCTTTCTCCGACTGCTGCTTCCCGCTTCGTACCTCGCCTGTGTGCGTGCCACGCCCGAATCTGCACAGATCTGATTGGCTGAGGAGAGCATTTGGTGATCTCACAACGCACCCAATTGGTCAGTGAGTTTACTGCAACCGTATACCGTAAAGACAAGAAACGTTCCTCCGCTTAAAATAAACACTGTCCAAACACTGTTTGGGTCCGCATTGGACAACGTCTGGGTCTGGACCTGGACCGTGGTCCGCCTATTAGTGACCGCTGGTCTACATGACCAGAAATGTTGGATATGTACAAGATTTCACAGTTAAATACTGCTGTTATTTTACAGAATCATACTGTAAAATACTGACAGCAAAGTTATTAGATATGTACAGTATTTTCAATGGAAAGTCTGGTTTTGGAGCGTTTCTATTGGTCGAGTCATCAGGACATTTTCATACAGTGTAAACAGCAGCTGCTGCATTCATATGATGCAACCAAAGAGCAAAACAAATATAGATACATCATTTTTTGATGACATATACAGTTAATACTGTAACAGTACTAATACTGTAAAAAAACAATAACTGTAAATTAACAGTGCAGGTATAACATGGTAGTTATTTGCTTACTTATATACTATATATATACTGTAACATTATAAAATGATGACATTTTATTAAATCTAACGGTTCCTAACTTCACCAGTGGGGTTATTTTTGCGTGTTATGTTATATATTATAGTATATTCTATTATATTCTGTGGATTCTGTTTTATTGCTCATCTCTTCTTGTTTATGAGCGGTGGCATTATTAATAATTACTCTCCACCTGCCCTCTTCATTATAACGGTTCCCGGAGAAGCGCGCTAGCCGGCGGTCTGGTCCGGTCCTGGTCATGGTGCAGGTTTGTGGTGGAGCTTAACTCCGGCCGATCCAGCGCTCCTTTCGCCCGCGCTGCCTCTGAACATCTTCACTCTGCAGTTTTTGATGCTTCTCCCATCCGAGCTCTCTGAAGTGTGTTCAGAGGAAGGAGGAGAAGCAGATAGAGAGAAATGCTGAAAGAGTGCTGAACAGAGGAAAAGCCATCACACATTCGCTTCAGCCGGGTTCTCCCTCAGGCGCAGTTTGTGAGAGTCTTTGACGATTTGCACATCTCTCTGAAAGGCTGAATGTGGAGCGTAGTAGCTCGCGTGAAAGCGTCGTGTCAGAGTCTTCAGTGCTTTTACAGCAACATCCTGTAATTGATGGCACCTGTTTACCGTGAGATCAGGCGTCTTATCACTTTAATGTCTTTAGCTGAGTTCAGTGTGATGAGCTCATGTGTAACACGCTAGTAATGCATTAAATGTTTATATATGAATATAGGACATTATTATTATTATTATTATTATTATTATTGATGTTGTTGTTGTTATTATTTTTGTTCTCATTATTGTTGGTATTATTATAATTTATTATTATTATTTTTTTTGTTCTTATTACTATTATTCTTTTGTACTATTTCTTTATGTAAAGCACTTTGAGTTGCCACTGTGTATGAAAGGTGCTATACAAATCAACAGGTCATGCATTATTATTAGTAGTAGTAATAGTAGTATTAGTAGTAGTAAAAGTAGTAGTAATAATAATAGTACTAGTAAAAGTAGTAATACTAGTGGTAGTAGTAGTCGTAGTAATAGTAGTAGTAAAAGTAGTAATAGTAGGAGTAAAAGTAGTAATAGTAGGAGTAAAAGTAGTAATAGTAGGAGTAGTAGTAGTAATAGTAGTAAGAGTAGTAGTAATAGTAGTAGTAAAAGTAGTAATAGTAGTAGTAAAAGTAGTAATAGTAGTAGTAAAAGTAGTAATAGTAGGAGTAAAAGTAGTAATAGTAGGAGTAAAAGTAGTAATAGTAGGAGTAGTAGTAGTAATAGTAGTAAGAGTAGTAGTAATAGTAGTAGTAAAAGTAGTAATAGTAGTAGTAAAAGTAGTAATAGTAGGAGGAGTAGTAGTAGTTGTAGTAAAAGTAGTAATAGTAGTAGTAAAAGTAGTAATAGTAGGAGTGGTAGTAGTAGTTGTAGTAATAGTAGTAGTAAAAGTAGTAATAGTAGGAGTAGTAGTAGTTGTAGTAAAAGTAGTAATAGTAGGAGTAGTTGTAGTAATAGTAGTAAGAGTAGTAGTAAAAGTAGTAATAGTAGGAGTGGTAGTAGTAGTTGTAGTAATAGTAGTAATAGTAGTAATAAAATTAGTAATAGTAGGAGTGGTAGTAGTAGTGACAGTAATGGAAGTAGGAATAGTAGTATTACAGTCAGAGGACAAATAAAAAAAAAATCTATTCAATTTCTATTTAGTATATTAATTAATATATTAGACACAAATAAATGCTGAGTGACTTTTGAATAGACGTGCCATAACTTTTGAAGAAGACATATTTTATTTTATTTATTTATTTTTATATGCTTATTCCATTATTTATGTATATAAATATAATATAATATTCATATAATGCTATATTAATATACGTAATATATATGAAACGTATTTAAAATGTTTGAGCATATTTTTGTTTATTATTATTATTAGTAGTAGTAGTAGTAGTAGTAGTAGTACAGTGTACCTGTACACAGGTAGGTGAAGGTAGAGTTACAGTGTACCTGTACACAGGTAGGTGAAGGTAGAGTTACAGTTTACCTGTACACAGGTAGGTGAAGGTGGTGTTACAGTTTACCTGTACACAGGTAGGTGAAGGTAGTGTTACAGTTTACCTGTACACAGGTAGGTGAAGGTGGTGTTACAGTTTACCTGTACACAGGTAGGTGAAGGTGGAGAATAGAACCCCAGTGTACTCACTATACATAAAACTGCACGTCATAAATGGACCACCATAAAGAAAAATCAATCAAGCAGATCTGTAGTGGGATCTGTAGCTGTGATAAAACTCCAAACCCTTTTCCGTTCTCCATTTACTTTTAATCACTTTACTTTTCACCGTTTGCACGGTTTCATTCGTCACTGGAGATGAAAGCATCTGCCAGAAGACTAAATGTAAATGTGATTTGAGGTTTCAGTGCGCTTGTTCGGCAAATCTTTTTTCTGAAACTTATGAAAACAAAATTGATCCAGGCAGATGGCGCGGGAGAAGCGATGGCAGTTGTAATGCAGTTTGGATAATTGTAATTTCAATGGAAATGAATGAAGCAGGTAAAATGAAGCTCTGACGATGCCGGGTTGATGCTTTATGAGATGTCGATCGCGAGACTAATTAAAGTGGGCCAAAGCGAAGCACAGTATCTGAAGGCTCACATGCAAAATTGGCTTTTGATCATTTTAGAACAGCTTCAAAGCGCATTTTGCTCTTCTCGTCCAATGTGACATTCCTGGTGCAGCTTCTTTAAATGGACGGAGATGATGTCTAACAGATGGCCACACTAATCTGGATCCTCTCTGAAAGCCAACTATGTTGAACTGTCCTTCTTTGACTCCATTAACGAACGTCCACTGACCCAAAAACCAGTACTCGCTATTTGATTCCACAGTATATTAAGCCCACCCTTTAACCCCTTGATGCACAACATTAGACCCGTATTCATTTCCTATGTTACTGTATGTACTGCTGAGTGTCTCTATGTTACTGTATGTACTGCTGAGTATCTCTGTGTTACTGTATGTACTGCTGAGTGTCTCTATGTTACTGTATGTACTGCTGAGTGTCTGTGTTACTGTATGTACTGCGGAGTGTCTCTATGTTACTGTATGTACTGCTGAGTGTCTCTGTGTTACTGTATGTACTGCTGAGTGTCTCTATGTTACTGTATGTACTGCTGAGTATCTCTATGTTACTGTATGTACTACTGAGTGTCTCTGTTACTGTATGTACTGCTGAGTGTCTATGTTACTGTATGTACTGCTGAGTGTCTATGTTACTGTATGTACTGCTGAGTGTCTCTATGTTACTGTATGTACTGCTGAGTGTCTCTATGTTACTGTATGTACTGCTGAGTGTCTCTATGTTACTGTATGTACTGCTGAGTATATCTATGTTACTGTATGTACTGCTGAGTGTCTCTATGTTACTGTATGTACTGCTGAGTATCTCTATGTTACTGTATGTACTGCTGAGTGTCTATGTTACTGTATGTACTACTGAGTGTCTATGTTACTGTATGTACTGCTGAGTGTCTCTATGTTACTGTATGTACTGCTGAGTGTCTCTGTTACTGTATGTACTGCTGAGTGTCTATGTTACTGTATGTACTGCTGAGTGTCTCTATGTTACTGTATGTACTGCTGAGTGTCTATGTTACTGTATGTACTGCTGAGTGTCTCTATGTTACTGTATGTACTGCTGAGTGTCTCTATGTTACTGTATGTACTGCTGAGTGTCTCTATGTTACTGTATGTACTGCTGAGTGTCTCTATGTTACTGTATGTACTGCTGAGTATATCTATGTTACTGTATGTACTGCTGAGTGTCTCTATGTTACTGTATGTACTGCTGAGTATCTCTATGTTACTGTATGTACTGCTGAGTGTCTATGTTACTGTATGTACTGCTGAGTGTCTATGTTACTGTATGTACTGCTGAGTATCTCTATGTAACCGTATGCACTGCGAAGCGTCTCTATAACAAAAATATTCTTTACTTTCACTGCAAGTCAATGGAATTTAAAATTTTAAATGAAAATTGGAGATGTGCAAAATCAGCCTTTTTCAACACAGTAGTTTTGTGACATCACAACCATAAACTTTATGTTATAAGGAGGGAAATGAAGGCGACCAATCAAATCACAGCAAGTTTACATAAACCTGTCTTAAAGGTAACAAAACCAATGACAGATAAAGAAATATTATAAATCATTGTTGCATAAAAATAATAACTATCTCGTGGACTTTAAGGTAAACATACTGCAGAAAGTTGGAGGTTTGCTTTTTAACACAGGCAATTTAATGTGAACCCAATTTTTTCCCCATCTATTCAGTAAATTGTTTCAAAATGCCCGACTGTGAGATATGTAGTTTTGTTTCACCCTGAGGTAATGTAAAAATATTAACAATTAATATTCCTAATGATTTGTTTCTCTGTTATTAGTCTCCACGGAAAGAGACCCAATGAATTTCTAATTCAATCTGCGCATTCTTTAATTTGATCCAACTGTGTTGGCCTCGTAGGGCCGCTGTGCCCTCTGGCTCTGTGATTCCTCCAGCGTTCGCCTGCTTTATTTTAACTAAAGACTTGATTAATATTGCTTTTGTCCAAAGAAATTAACTACTTGCCAAAATTGATTTCCCTGGCTGCGCCGCGTTGGAACCGGGTTTCTGAAGCCTAAGCAATGTACGCCGCTCGTCAACAGCCTAAATTGAAATTAATGATTTAGGTGACATTTTGCCTTCAACAGGGCCGACAGTGTCAGACTCTGATACTGTAATGCAGATACAGTAATACGATCACCACCTCACACACACACATCATACACAACTACTCAACAATGCTCACTGCATACGTCTGTTTCTGTTTTTATATTGTATATGCATGTGTTAGTTTATATATTGCATTCACATTTCATTGTTAATGTTTTCTATATATGTATGTATGTATATGTATATATATGTATGTATGTATATATATATGTATATTTAATTATGTAATACAGTTAAAACATGCATTTGGATATTTAATAATACCATTAATAATATGTATAATGTAAGTTGAAATAGCCAGTGAGTGAGCCAATGACAGTGAGTTAGTGTTGTAGGCATGATTACTGTATATGCTTATATATATATATATATATATATATATATATATATATATATATATATATATTTTTTTTTTTTATATATATTTTTATACACATATATATATATATATGTGTGTGTATGTATACGCATGCATGCTTATAAAAAAATCTGGTTCCATTGAATTTAAAAGAAATGTATGTTGTGTTTGTATATAGCTTTACTGTAAAACTGCCATTCTGGGATTACTTGTTTTTTATTTAACAGTGACTATATAAATAATAAAATATACAATTAAATGGTTTGTGTGTATGTTTATGTACATGCACTTACATACACACACATCATTTGATTTAATTTTATTTGTTAACTGTTGGTGGGAGTTTGTTTCTGAGCTGTTCTGAGATGCTGTAGTGGCTCACAGTCTGAAACGCTGCAGTGTGGATGAAACTGCTTGTCAGAATTTAAGCTTCTATTTATACTCCTCTGGTCTCTCTTCCCTGCTCGTGCCAGCGATGTCAGTGCCAGCTCTTCACTGGCGTGGGCAACACAGGCCTTCCAGAGCGTTCCGCTGCTTCTGTTCCATCTTCCTGTGTTTATACTAAACAGACACTGAAAACAGAGAAACTTTCCGAAGCATGTTCACCTTCATTGTTTCCAAGTCCCACTGACGCTGCTGTCACTTGCCAGTTTGAACTCGAAATGTACACAGACCCATGAATCCACAGTAAGAGACTGATGACGTGTATCTCGACCATTCTTCATTGGCTCATACAGATACCCTCCCCTGGAGGTGACAGCAGCCGGAGCAGGGAGACCTCTGAATCTGAGAGATAGGCGTAAACAGAGGAAATACATAATAACCCTGAATATAAATAAGACCAAAGGTGGCAAAAGTATTAACATTCATTACTCAGGTAGAAGTATAGATACTAGGGGTTAAAATACTTCTGTAGAAGTTGAAGTATCAACTGAAGCTGTTTACTCCAGTAGAAGTGTAAAAGTACTGATTTCAGAACTACTTAAAGTATAAAAGTAAAAGTAATGTAAGGAGAAAAAATGCCATTAAGGACAAAAGCTTAGGCTGCACCACAGGGGTCTACAGTGCACTAGCCCACCTCCCCAAAAACCCCATTCTTCTAAAAGCCATATTGACTATAATGTTATATTAAAATGTTAATGTTGATAAGTTTGGGATGCGCTAGGCTTCCTGTTTCAGCTCATATACACCCATTAAACATGAATGTAGTTTAGTACAATGTAAATATATTAAAGAAGCATATCTGTTACTACTGAACATTAACATGTTTCATGGAGCAGAAGATTTGATCACTAGTTGACTATAAGTATTGTAATGAAGTCAAACTTCAAAGACATGTTATCAATAATCATTTACTGCAATGTAAATGTACATTAATGAAAACAAACTGAATGAAATAGGAGTAACGAGACTATGTTTAAAATGTAAGGAGTAGAAAGTACTGATAATGGAGTGTAAATGTAAGGAGTAGAAAAGTACTGATAATGGAGCGTAAATGTAAGGAGTAGAAAAGTACTGATAATGGAGCGTAAATGTAAGGAGTAGAAAAGTACTGATAATGGAGCGTAAATGTAAGGAGTAGAAAAGTACTGATAATGGAGTGTAAATGTAAGGCGTAGAAAGTACTGATAATGGAGTGTAAATGTAAGGAGTAGAAAGTACTGATAATGGAGCGTAAATGTAATGAGTAGAAAAGTACTGATAATGGAGCGTAAATGTAATGAGTAGAAAAGTACTGATAATGGAGCGTAAATGTAATGAGTAGAAAAGTACTGATAATGGAGTGTAAATGTAAGGAGTAGAAGTAAAAATCAGCTGAAAAATAATTATTCCAGTAAAGTATAAATAACCAACATTACTACTTAAATAAGGTAACAAAATATTTGTACTTCATTATTGACACCTCTGAATAAGACTAAATACTGTGAGAAGGGTTCAGGTGGCTCTAACCTGCAAGCTACCTGTGTTGATTAACATTAACCATCAACGTTGAATTCTGGCTAAAGATATTTTTAGTATGGAGTCTTGGCATGCTTTACGCACCTTTAACTCATCACAGTGGTCTCCTTTTGGCAAGCTACACTACCGCTCAAAAGTTTAGGATCACTTTAGAATTTCATTTCATGCAAATTTCATGCAATTCGCTAACAATATTGTTCATTTCACAATGAATGTAAGTGTATCAGATGATTTTTAAAGAATATAAATGTTTGTATTAAAGTCTATTTTTGTATAGAGGCTTATTTTACATATAGTCCTATTATCAGCAATTCTCAGTCCTCTGTCTAAATCTCCTGGTACGACCACCAATCCAAGTTAAGGATGTTATTGGACTAATTGGTTGTTGGGACACTCTTGATCAATTGTGATGCACAGCTGAAAAACATTCTACTAATAAGTGAGTATAAAAGGGAACAACATTCTAGGTTAGTTTAGTATCTGAAGATCAGCAGTTGATGTCTTGCTGACCGACTCACAATGACCAGAAAGAAACAACTTTCTTTAGAGACCCGTCAGTCCATTGTTGTGTTAAGGAAGAAGATACTCCATTAAAACAAGAACATTTCACTGTGATCCCAAACTTTTGAGCGATAGTGTATGTTCACCTCACCCCAATTTCAGCCGTAACAGACATAGTGGTTCAGACCTGGTCCAGCTCATTTTACTGAGCTTTCAGCCACTGTTACCGCTTGGACCTGAAGATCCAAGTGAATATAGTGCATGTGTGGGCCCAATAACTAAGCGAATATGCTTTATATAGGGGCCCAAGGCCCAGAGCCGATGAATGAATGAATGAAATGGGCCTGTGGCCCTGAGCTGCTGAGTGAAAGGCTTTGTGAGCTTAAGTAATAATGCAATGAGTCCAATGCTCCAGCTAATGCAAACACCAATCACTCACAATAGACTTCAGCTCCTGAGTTTAACACAGCCAGAGATTTACACAGACCAGCCATAACATCAAATCCACCTCCTCATATCTCCACTCACTGTCCACTGTATCAGCTCCACTGACCATACAGGACCTCCACTCACTGTCCACTGTATCAGCTCCACTGACCATACAGGACCTCCACTCACTGTCCACTGTATCAGCTCCACTGACCATACAGGACCTCCACTCACTGTCCACTGTATCAGCTCCACTGACCATACAGGACCTCCACTCACTGTCCACTGTATCAGCTCCACTGACCATACAGGAGCTCCACTCACTGTCCACTGTATCAGCTCCACTGACCATACAGGAGCTCCACTCACTGTCCACTGTATCAGCTCCTCTGACCATACAGGACCTCCACTCACTGTCCACTGTATCAGCTCCACTGACCATACAGGACCTCCACTCACTGTCCACTGTATCAGCTCCTCTGACCATACAGGACCTCCACTCACTGTCCACTGTATCAGCTCCACTGACCATACAGGACCTCCACTCACTGACCACTGTATCAGCTCCAGTGACCATACAGGACCTACACTCACTGTCCACTGTATCAGCTCCACTGACCATACAGGACCTCCACTCACTGTCCACTGTATCAGCTCCACTGACCATACAGGACCTCCACTCACTGTCCACTGTATCAGCTCCGCTGACCATACAGGACCTCCACTCACTGTCCACTGTATCAGCTCCTCTGACCATACAGGAGCTCCACTTACAGACTGTAGTTCTTCTGATTCACTGTGTACTTTATTACTCTGTTCTTTAATGATCAGGACCCCCACAGGACCACCACAGAGAAGATACTATTAGGGAGGAGGGTCATTCTCAGCACTGCAGTGACACTGACGTGGTGGTGTGTTAGTGGTGTGTGTTGTGCTGGTGTGAGTGGATCAGACACAGCAGTGCTGCTGCTGGACTGTTTAAACACCTCAGTGTCACTGCTGGACTGAGAATCGTCCACCAACCAAAACTATCCAGACAGCAGTGTCCTGTGGGCGGCGTCCTGTGTCCACTGATGAAGAACTAGAGGAACACAAACTGTGCAGCAGCAGATGAACTACTGTCTCTGACTTTACATCTACAAGGTGGACCAGCAAGTAGTAGGAGTGTCTAATAGAGTGGACAGTGAGTGTCACTCACACCAGCACAACACACACCACTAACACACCACCACCATGTCAGTGTCACGGCAGTGCTAAGGATGACCCACCTCCCTAATAGTACCTGCTCCCAAAAGTGATCAGTGGAGTTGAGATCCAGTTCCTCTGGAGTTCCTCCACGACAGACTTGTGAAACCATGTTTTGATGGATCTTGGTTGGTGCACAGGGTCACAGTCATGCTAGAACAGGACTATTATTGTAATAACAGATATGTAATTGTCTGAAAGGTCTTTGTATGTTGTGGCATTAACATGACCCATCACTAGAACTAAAGAACCCCGCCCCAAACCATTATCCCCCCTCAACCAAACCTTACTGCACATCATAGCAGGTAGTGTTTTCCTGGCATCTGTTAAACCCAGATCTATTCATCCGATTGCAAAGAGAGCATGTTTCCAGTGGTGGCCACCCCTCCAGCCTGGCAGTGCACACACTCATCTAAGGCTTGTGTGCTCGGCCATAAAAACATGAAGCTCCCGACGCTCAGCTCTTGTGCTGAAGTTGCTTCCAGAGGCAGTTTGTAACTCTGTAGCGGGTGATGCAATAGAGGACAGGTGATTTCTCTGCAGTTCAGCTCTCTCCGGCCTCGCTCTGTGAGTCTGTGTGGTCTGCTGTTTCGTGGGTGAGCTGTTGTTGCATCTAGTTGCTTCCATTTCACAAGAACACTTAAAGTTCACTGGGGCAGATTTAGCAGGGCAGAACTTTTACAAACCGACTTGTGGCAGAGGCGGCATCCCGTGTCAGTGCCATATAAAGGCACTGAGTTTTTCAGTACCACCAGTTCTACTGAACCTGAATTTGTGGCTATGTGCTTGGTTTTATTTATTCATTTTAGTAGATGTAGCTGAAACACCTGAACGTGTATAGTGGTAGTTGCAGATCTTCACTATACAGTACTGGAGAGTTTATGTAACAGTAAACATATATTATTAGTCAAAAGTCTGTACTATATTATTAGTACTAATATTAGTGAATGAGTGTGAGGAGATCAGAACTATAGAATAGTCAGTATGGAATTATTCCTGGAGCAGAATTAAACATCTGGTTGTGTTTAAAGAATGTTTAGAGGGTCTTTTAGAAATGAGCTCATTTGCTCTGATGCAGGTTTACATACTTTGAACATTCTGACCAGCAGCTTCATGAGGAGCCACATGAGCTGCTTCTCTAACAGGACTGAAGAAGATAGTGTAGATGCTGAGATCTTGTTCTGATAAACAGGTTTGGTGGTTTTATAGCTCTTATAAAAATAGACATTCTCATTTTTACATTTAAATACACTCAAATGTTTGTTTTAGTAATATTTGTGTACATGGGCTCCAACTTCACTGTTTACACTCGTCTCTCAACACTTTCACATCTAAACCTCTTTATAGTTATAAAATATATATATATATATATATATATATATATATATATATATATATATATATATATTCTGGCAGTCTGATTTGTAATTAAGGGAATAAATTCAGGGGATGAAGCAGGTTTGAAACTTTCGATCTGTACTGGATCTGTGGAGCAGATTAAAGAAAGGAAAGCTCTTCTGTGCGTAGGTGTGTCCCAGCTTGACTGCTAGGCCTACTGACTTACCCAAGTCTCACTCTACAGCTCCAACTGTGCAGATTTCTCACTTGCTCAGCACGGAAAATGTTGCATGTGTCCTTTTGATCGTCTTCCAGTTAGTGCTGCAGTGGTCCTGTCCTCTAAACCCTCGCTCCTGTAACCCCCGCCCCCCAGACTTGGCAGGGAGACTCGGTTCCTGGTAATTATCCTTCAGCAACACCGTGGATACCGCCCGGGAGGACGCAGCGGCCGCCTTGCTGGGACGCATTAGGAGGTGTCCTATCCTGAGTTAAGTTGAAAGGGGCTTTTATTATCAATTACAGAGCGGTGGGCTGCGTCAGCATCCACACACGACTTTTACCCACGACTTCCAGCAGGACGTTCTTCAACAGCTCCGTTCGCCCTGCAGCTCAACGACTGCAGTACGTTGATGGGAATGGTATATTGGCAAACGTCTTGATTCTATTGTTTTAAAAATTTTCTGACTTATTTATATGAGATTATTAATTAATTTGATTTATTATATTTAAGTAACTGTATTAGCATGTGTTATTGTAGGCATAAGAAATAAACAGGGTGACAGATTCTACAAATATGAATACTCTTGATTTTGAAAGAAACATTAAATGATTGTGTCCACAAACATTCGGCCATGTAGTGTATATAACAACCATAACATACAGTATTAATCAATTTACATAGAACTTATTATTGTACTTAATACAGCCCATACAAAAATATAGGCAAATGTCTTAGTTCTATTTTTCTTAATTCTATTTAAGAATTTTTTTTTTTATTTATATGAAGTTATTAACTAATTTGATTTATTATATTTAAGTAACTGTATTAGCTTGTGTTATTGTAGATTTAAGAATGAAACAGGGTGGACATTTTTTAATTTTTTTTAAAAAGAAACATTGAATTGGTTGAATGTGTATGTATATATATATATATATATATATATATATATATATATATATATATATATATATATATATATATATATATATGCACACATATACACAAGGTGATCAGAATGAAAGGGAAATGAAAGGGAAATGATGTATCTGAATGTCTCGAACATGGTTGCCACCTTGAAACTGCCATATTGGATCAAGGGCAAGTTTTCTTAATGAGAAACAACAACCACATGGAACAACAAGGTGCTGTTCAATGTGCTGCGCCTTCAGATCTGTGTTCAGAACCAGGGACATCACATACTTCTGAGACAGTTCTGGTCTTCATTGATCTGCTACTTGACCATTGGAAAAATTTGCCATTGATCCAATATGAAAGCAAGATGGTGGCCATATTCGGCACCTAGCTCTAAAGATAAGCCCCCTCACCCGTCACTTGCTGGGGTATTTAGATCATTTTCTCTTTTGTTTGTGAAATAATAGGAGGTCCTGAGACTGTTTTTAACACTGGTTTGGTGGTGAACATATCAAACTGGTGTTTTAAGCATAGTAGAAAACTGTGATGCCAAGAAGCAGCAAATTAACACGAAACAGCAGGTCAGCGGTTGTTTTCTCAGCTAAAAGTTCCTGCTATCCTGTGATGTGCAAATAAACCAGTTTAATTTGAGCTCCAGAGTCGACAGTACAGTCATTTTCTGAGTTTCTGCTGCAATGGAGCTACAAATAAATGCGAAAGGACTTGAAGTTTGTTTTGATCGAATGCTTTATGATCTGAGAAAGGTTTCCGACACTGCTGGTCAGTTGCTTAAGGGTCTGTTCATAATTCAGTCATTTTCTGCTATTGGGGATGTAATGGAGATACTTTTCAGCCATACAAGCTCCACAAGTAACACAGGCACATAAAAAAAGGCCTGAAGAGAATCAGTTGAAGAGGAAATGGATCATCTTGGATACGGGAAAACCTAAATTCACCAGAAGATGAGATATTAGAGTGCAGCACTCAAATCAAAATGTTTATTCAGATGAAATGAAGCATCTGCCCAAGTGCATCTCCAATCAGCAGGTTTTCTGTTCTTTTGTAAATACAATGAAATGACTGGTAATCAGTCTCATGTTACAATACCAGTCAAAAGGAGACACCTACCTGAAGAAATATTTGTATGACTATAAAGACATTTAGATCTGAATTGTTGAAAGACTGTGTTGAAAGACCATTAGCGAACCGTGACCGTTAAGCCACAAGCATATATATATATATATATATATGCTTGTGTGTGTTAAGAATATTTTAGGCCCTCTGAGAGGTTCCCCACTGACATTTCCCCACTGTGAAAGACGAGTGTAAACAGTGAAGTTGGAGCCTGTATACACAAATATTACTAAAACAAACATTTGAGTGTATTTAAATGTAAAAATGAGAATGTATATTTTTATAAGAGCTATAAAACCACCAAACCTGTTTATCAGAACAAGATCTCAGCATCTACACTATCTTCTTCAGTCCTGTTAGAGAAGCAGCTCATGTGGCTCCTCATGAAGCTGCTGGTCAGAATGTTCAAAGTATGTAAACCTGCATCAGAGCAAATGAGCTCATTTCTAAAAGACCCTCTAAACATTCTTTAAACACAACCAGATGTTTAATTCTGCTCCAGGAATAATTCCATACCGACTATTCTATAGTTCTGATCTCTTCACACTTATTCACTAATATTATTACTATTAATATAGTACACATAAGAACAACCCTTTCCAAACTTATGAATGAGACAGCAGCTAGAGATTAGATTGATGCTGAAATGCTACTGTATTGCTTTATCTGCTCAGGTTACTGTTGTTATGACTCTGAAGGGAAGTAGCGAATCCTGCCGGACCGCCTCTCTCCCGCCCCTCGGTGTTAGAAAATAAGGTCAAGACTTGCTTACTCTTATGTTACCTCTGTTGTGTCCCACATCAAACTTTCATGGAGACATAATTATGATAAATGATGCATGTAATCAAGCATTAAGTAGTGGCAGAATATGCAACCTCTAAAGATAGAACATGCCCATGCTGTCTGTGTCCTTTCTCCCTGGTGGACAGGGACCATCTGGTTACGGCCATTACGGCCGACCCTGGGTCAGGGGCTTTGGTGGGGGGGCCGAGGGCTCATACATCGCCGGGTCTGGCCTCAGAACACCTGACCGCATGCGTACAACCTTCAGAAGTGTTAGGGGACACGTTACCAGAGTCAGGGATACGAGAAACAGTATCAGAACAGTGAAGCTACTTCACAGAAAGAGTTTAGCACAAATCAATACTTTCAACCCTTCACTGCAGAGCTAGCTTCTTTAGTTTCACGCTGGATTTACAGGCTACTGTAGCTAACAGGTAAAGGAAGTGCATGTGTATGAGCTGCATGTCTCAGCAGTCAAATCTAGAAAGGCTGCATAATCTTGATTCAGCAGTAAATGGAATGTGAAATGTTTTGGTCCCACTTTATATTAACTCTCAGTAATAACTATGTAGTTACACCTAAACACATGCAATAACAATGTAACTACTAGTGATGTAGCCACTGATACAGAAGGATTACAGGAGCATATGTAATTACACATGTGTGTCAATTGCTTTTTGGCCTCTTGTAATTACATAAAAGTACCTCGATACTTGTTTCAGCATTTTTTCTTTTAGGTTATTACACATTGGTAATAGCATAAGCATAAATACATGTGTTACTATTAATGTGCAATAACACATTCAGAAAATATGTTGTTATAAATATATAAATAAACTTATGTGATTACACATGTAAAAAAATAGTTTGGCTCTTGAAATTACATAAGAATAACAGCTGTGGCATCATATTTTCTTGTTATTAAACTTTGATTATAACATGAATATAGTAAAAAAAAAAAAAACTGTAAAAATGTCATTGTCTTGTACCTCATCAGCTGTAAAGGCATATTGTCTCTGGTGTTACATATTGGTAATAACATGAACATAATTACATGTGTTACTATTAATGTGCAATAATACCAGAGAAAATATGTTGTTATAAAAATCTAAATAAACTTGTGATTACACATATGTATAAATTTGTTTACATGGCTCTTGTAATTACAAAAGAGTCACAGCTGTATCATCATATTCTTATTATTAAACTTTGATTATAACATTATTTTATAGTAATCATAGTAAAAAAAATGTTCCAGAAATTTTGTCCATCATTATAATGAAGTGTGTTATAACCCACGTTAAGACTGTAAAATGTCATTGTTTTGACCGTCCTAGAATTAAAAAAATGATAATCACTAATGTAATTATGCTCATGTTATTACCAATATGTAATAACACAAAATCAAATATGCTGTTATAACTATCAAAATAACCTCATTATGTGGTTAGACATATGTATAATTAGTTTTTTGGCTCTTGTAATTATGTAAGAGTACCTAATCAGCTGTGAAAGCTTATTTTCTCTGGTGTTATTACAATTTGATAATAACATGAGTGTAACTGCTGTTTTTATATGAAAAATGTTTTTAATCCTAAAATTTCATCTATCATTGTAAGTGTATTGTAAAGTGTATTATAACCCACAATGAGACAGTATTTACACTACTGGTAAAAAAACCTGGTAATCACAAAAGTAATTAAGCTCATGTTATTGCCAATGTGTAATAACACCAGATAATATATGTTATAACCATCAAAATAACCTCATTATGTAGATACATGTTTGTATAAATTAGTTATTTTTGGCACTTGTAATTACATAAGAGTAGCTCATCAGCTGTGAAAGCTTATTTTCTCTGGTGTTATTACATTTTAATAAATTTCAATACATTTTTGTTCCTAGGATTTAGTCTATCATTAAAATTGTATTGTAAAGTGTATTATGACCCACAATCAGACAGTATTTACACTACTGATAAAAAAAAAACAAACAAAAAAAAACCAAACTGGAAATCACAAAAGTAATTAAGTTCGTGTTATTGCAAATGTGTAATAACACCACATAATATATGTTGTTATAACTATCAAAATAACCTCATTATGTAATTACACGTGTATACATTATTTTGATGGCTCTTTTAATTACATAAGAGAACCTTATTTGCTGTAACAGTGTATAATACGCTGTTATGATTATTAAGATACTCTTATATAATGAGTCAAAAAAGAAAGAAATGTGTAATAACATAAAATGTACTGCTGTAATACTATTAATTACATTGTTGGTGTGACTACACAGTTATTACAGATGATATGAAGAGGGAACGAACAACGCCATGCTTCATCCAAGCTTAGCTGGTGATTTTTATTACATACACATTAGGATTGAATCTTGAACACGAAATTAAGCCTGTCAGCAAAACGTGTACCTGAATTAAAACCGTCCAGACTGACTAACACCTTTAGAGTCATTAGCACTCAGTCCTAGCGTTTCCTTCATAAGTGGCCTTCATTTTATTTTTACTATCTTTTCACACTGTAACCCGTCCTTCTTCATTACTGACCTCACAGTGTTTTTAATTCCCCTCACTGGGTTGACCTCGCCTTCTCTGAAAGCTTTCATCTTGTCATACAAACAGACTTTCAGTTCATTAGACATCCTGAGCTTGTTAATAGGAACTACTCTGATTCTCTTAACTGGGATTCTGTAATTCATACAGCAGGTAACACAGTCTCAGATCAGTCAGGCTGGTTAACCATAGCCTCCTGAAAGACATGTAGGCTAATTCCTACAAGCCCAGTACATCTATAAATACTGTCCTCAAGTTCGCTCCTTAAAGGGAACACCGGCTGGTAACACAAGTAAGTCTTAATAAGGTGTAATGACTCTAAATTATTAGGACAGGTTGTAAAAAATCACTGAAAGTATCAGATTTATTAGATTTTGTGTAAAATCCGCTGCACGTGGGTCTCCATTGTTGTATCTACTGACGTGATCAGCGGGTAGTGACGTCAAATGCTTGCAGTAACCGGCCGTCACGCTTGAGCACAGCTAGCTACTAAACATGCTACTGTTCAGTCTTTACAGTTTGAACTAGAACTCAACATTTCTGACATCAGCGGTGACATCACACACCACGTTAGTGTAAATGGTGAACAGAGAGGGTGGAGGAGACACCCTTGTTGTGAAGCTGTGTGTTGGTGGTGACGGAGAAGGAGAGTGTCTGTTAAAGGAGCTCCGCCTTCTAGCAGGAAACATTCACACTCAGTAAACAGCTAGATACACTGAACGGGAGTGTCTCTGAGCTTCACACTCTTTTATTAGTGAAGTAGTATGTTCACTACTAAGACTGGACTTTCACCTTCAGGATCCACAAACGAGGAGAAGCAGCTGACGCTAACGCTAAACGTTCTCAGGAGAGAGTCCAGCGCATGTTCACGTTCACGGTTCTTCTCGTGGTTCTCCATAATCTGGAGCTTCTGGACTTCCTGTGTGGGGAAACTGTGACACTGCATTGTGTTTTAGTCTACGCTTAAAACCAACAGCCTCCGTCAAGTCTCTCACCAGTGGTGGTCTACTGAACCACTCAAACTCATCCAGACTGAAGTGAGGAGAGCAGAGCGGGGGTCTTTGGGTAGCTGTGTTGGTCCACACGCTGCTTCACTAACTATTCTCCTTGTTTATGTTTGTGAAGCTGTTTAGACTAATATCAGTCTTTCACTGCCTTTCACTGAAACAACATCAACAACACAATGTACATGGTTTTCTTTAAGCTAGTTAGTAACTAACATTCACTTCTTCACACCACAGTCCAGTTCAGACCTGAAACCATCTGACCTCATCTACCCAGCAGGCATTGCACATCAGTAATAATGGCTGTTAAATATTTAGAATAAAAGAGTTAATTTATAAATAAATCTGACACTTTTGTGATTTTTATTTTTACAACTTGTCTTAACAATTTAGAGTCATTACACCATATTAAGGCTTACAAGTGTTACCAGCCGGGGTTCCCTTTAAAAAAGGTACATGGGTCAGGTGACCCTAGTGGACAGACCTAAAAGCAACTGTATAAAAGATCAAGGATTTTATTCCCACTGTTTTGTCAAGTTACTTGACCTGGCTTAATTTAAATTGGTGGGGTTTGAATCTAAAGTAATGCTTATGAGGTACTCCAGAC
>CM038704.1:52216544-52256544 GCA_021613375.1 Megaleporinus macrocephalus
CAATTAGCTCAAGCGCTTCATCACTCAGCACTATATAACTGTAATCCATCCCAGCTAGTGTCAGCGTGTGAGCTCAGGCTGGGTATCAGATTTAGCAGTACCAGTAGGGCCTGGTCAGGCCAGGTCTCAGATTAAGCAGTACCAGTAGGGCCTGGTCAGGCCAGGTCTCAGATTTAGCAGTACTGGTAGGGCCTGGTCAGGCCAGGTCTCAGATTTAGTGGTACTGGTAGGGCCTGGTCAGGCCAGGTCTCAGATTAAGCAGTACCAGTAGGGCCTGGTCAGGCGAGGTCTCAGATTTAGCAGTACCATTAGGGCCTGGTCAGGCGAGGTCTCAGATTTAGCAGTACCAGTAGGGCCTGGTCAGGCAGAGTCTCAGATTTAGCAGTACCAGTAGGGCCTGGTCAGGCCAGGTCTCGGATTAAGCAGTACCAGTAGGGCCTGGTCAGGCCAAGTCTCAGATTTAGCAGCATCAGTAGGACCTGGTCAAGCCAGGTCTTATATTTAGTTGAACCGGTTGGGCCTGGTCAGGTCAAGTCTCAGATTTAGTGGTACCAGTAGGGCCTGGTCAGGCCAGGTTTTAGATTTAGTGGTAGCAGTAGGGCCTGGTCAGGCCAGGTTTTAGATTTAGTGGTACAGGTAGGGCCTGGTCAACCCAGGTTTCAGATTTAGTGGTACCAGTAGGGTCTGGTCAGGCCAGGTCTCAGATTTAGCAGTACCGATAGGGCCTGGTCAGGCCAAGTCTCAGATTTAGCAGCATCAGTAGAGTCTGGTCAGGCCAGGTCTCAGATTTAGCAGTACCGATAGGGCCTGGTCAGGCCAAGTCTCAGATTTAGCAGCATCAGTAGGGCCTGGTCAGGCCAGGTCTCAGATTTAGCAGCACCAGTAGGACCTGGTCAGGCCGGGTCTCAGATTTAGTAGTACCAGTAGGACCTGGTCAGGCCAGGTCTCAGATTTAGCAATACCAGTAGGACCTGGTCAGGCCGAGTCTCAGATTTAGCAGTACCAGTAGGGCCTGGTCTGGTCATGTCTCAGATTTAGCGGTACCAGTAGGGCCTGGTCAGGCCAGGTCTCAGATTTAACAGTACCACCTGGAAACCCTGTATTTAAGAGATTTTAGAGGTTAATCTCAGAAACACTGGTGAATTTACTCTACCATAAACTTTTAAAGCCCTTAATTCTTACTCAAAGTTTTAGGAACAAACAAATTTGTTCACAGGACGAGCTGTTATTTAGAACTGCTGGCTAATGCACTTCTCTTATAACTGAAATTTAGTGCTGGTAACTAAATCGTTGCAGCGTTTGTTGCGAGTTTGGTTAAATAGTAAAGAACGATGTCCCAGGACAAACGGCTTTGCTCCCTAAGTGATGAGATTTAGGGCCTAGTCCTAATGTTCCTGAGGCTGCGCGCACCGTAGGCCTTCAGGCACCCGGCAGCAGAGCGACGAATCCCGTCACGCTGTCTTTTGTGCCTTAATGCCGCCATCAATATGCACAACACTCCGGTAGCCTCTTTCATCACATCATGTTTGAAAAAGACACCAAACATCTCTTTCTCGGCTCCACTCAGGGGAGCGCTGATATCCCCTCTGGGATTCCACACCATAAATATAACAATCTCTCCATTTCTGAGCGGCAGCCAGACACACGCCTTTACTCTAAAAATCACACTAACAGCATCAGTGCGAGTGATTTATCTCTCAAACCTGTCATGCGCATTGTATCTTTAGAAAAACGGAAAAGATCTCTTTGTTTATAAAAAACCTCCCCTGGGCTGGAGCGCTCTCTTCACCAAAACGCTCTCGAACTCAGGTGAAAAATACTCTCAGGAAGGAAGAGTGGGATGAAACCGTTACCCCAAATTCAATCAATGAGCCGCATTGAGTGTCTGAAGTTTTAGTTTTTTATATTTGAGCTGAAGCTGCTAAGCTAATCTAGCTAACAGGTAATAGAAACATACCAGCAAAACGAATAAACATGGAGCATCAACGCAAACTTACATTCAAACCTTATGGAGATTTTTATGTGAACTCGAATAGACTCGAGTATGTGGACAATGTAAAGTTTGATGAGAGATGAATTGCAGGAGATCAGATTGATATGAGGGAGAAAGTTTAGTGGGAGATCAGATTGATATGAGGGAGAAAGTTTAGTGGGAGATCAGACTGAATTGTGGTTGACAAGACTATTTTGGGAAATTTGAGAAATGTTTGGTGGTAGATTAGACTGAATTGCAGGAGCATATTTCTTGGGAGATCAGATTGAATTGAATGAGAAAGTTTAGTCGGAGATCAGACTGAATTGTGGTTGACAAGACTATTTTGGGAAATTTGAGAAATGTTTGGTGGTAGATTAGACTGAATTGCAGGAGCATATTTCTTGGGAGATCAGATTGAATTGAATGAGAAAGTTTAGTGGGAGATCAGACTGAATTGTAGTTGACCAGACTAATTTGGGAAATTTGAGAAATGTTTGGTGGTAGATCAGACTGAATTTCAGGAGAAAGTTTCATGGGAGATCAGATTAAATTGCAGAAGATCAGAATGAATTGCAGGCAAAAAGTTTGGTGGGAGATCAGACTGAAATCTGGGAGAAACTGTGGTGGGATATCAGACTGAATTGTAGTTGATCAGACTAAATTGGAGCCGAAATGTTTGGTGGGAGATCAGACTGAATTGCAGAGATTGGACTGAATTGTAGGAGAAAGTTTGGTGGGAGATTGCATTGAATTGTGGGAGATCAGACAGAATCTCCTGGCTAATGAGAAAGAGTTGGCAGCCCTGCTTTAATGGAACTAAGATATTTTAATTTAGTTTAGAATAAAAACTAAAAGTTATTGGATATTTATATTGTTCCAGACTGGACAGAATAATCAATAATTATCATTTTCAACTTGGAAAATAATGTTTCAGGTCTGACGCTGGAGTTCCCACATTCATCAGATTTCACCTTCCTTCTACTTCATTTCATGACGGTCATGCTCGGGTCAGTCTCTGGGTTTGTTGGTCCAAAAGGTGGATGAGTTTGGAACATTTGGACTGTATTACACCAAAAATTCCTAATTCCTGATTAAACTTTTAGATTATGTCACACATATAGGGTGCTGTGAAAAAGTATTCGCCCACATTTGTCACACTTTTTCAGATTTTCAAACAAATTTCCATATCATGCCAAGATGAACTGAGTGAATATAAAAAGCAGTTTTTAAATGATGAATTTGTTTATTATGGGGAAAAAAGCTGTCCAAATGGCCCTGTGTGAAAAAATAATTGCTCCCTAAACCTAATAACTGGTTTTGCCACACTTGGTGGCAACAACTGCAATTTGCGATAACTGGCAACAAGTCTTCCACAACACTGTGGAGAAATTCTCGCCCACAGCATCAAAACTCACAAGCTCAAATACAGAAACACAGTATATCATAAAATAATACTGATGTTAAAAATAAATTAATAAATAAATATATAACCAAATTAAATAAATAATAATCCAAATAATGATAATATTAGTAGAAATAACCAATAAGTCTACATAACAAGTCAGCAAAAGAAACTCAGAGTACACATATCTGCAATCCTTCAGTGTTATTAATAAACTATATATATCCATATATCTTCAATCCATAAAGTCTTCAACCATATATCAATAAATGACTCTGTTGACAAACATAGCATGAAAGTCAAAAACTCAACTCAAGTTTATTTGTGTAGAAGCTTTTTATAACGATGTTGTCTCAAAGCACCTTAACAGAGTTTTGAAAACAGACAGTTACAACATATACCCCCCAGTGAGCAAGACCACCTCCCTCAGACTGGAGGAAGAAACCTTGGGAGGAACCAGACTCACAAGGGGAGACCCATCCTCCTCTGGTCAAACTCCATAGGTATACACTCTCTTACAATTTTATACTAATTCTCTCACCCACTTTTAATTCAGTGACATTGGAGGGTTTTCGAGCATAAAAAGCCAGCGTGTGGGGTGACCTCAAGTTTTCACCTTGGAACTCTCCTGGATAGCAATTTTGCCCACTCTGTCTTTCTTACTGTTGAATCATGAACACTGACCTTAACTGAGGCAGGTGAGGCCGGCGGTGCTTTAGATGTGGCTCTGGGTTCTTTAGTGTCCTCCTGAATGAGTCGTTGATGTGCTTTTGGAGTAATTTTGGTAGGTGGGCCACTCCTGGGAAGGTGCACCACTGTTCCCAGCTCCCACTGCGGTTCTCCGGCGTCCCAAAGCCTTAGAAATGGCTTTGCAACCTTTTCCAGATTGATAGATATCAATGACTTTGTTTCTCATCTGTTTTTGAATTTCTCCAGATCTTTTAGCCTCCTTCATGCTGTCAGACGGGCAGTAGCGAACCGTGACCCTTAAGCCTCGGCCCTCTCCCCCAGCCCTCCCCCACCACAACCATCATCTGTTTCCTCTCCTACTAAACTGCAAGTCAAGAAACAAAAAATGAGACGACAGTAATGCAACATACAATAACATCTGTACAACATAGAAAACTTCTTAACCAAATTAAGGTTCCTCCTTATAAACAATTGATCGTAAACACGCTCAAACTGTCTTTTTACCTCCTTTAATTCTTTTTTGCTCTCGCGAGTCGATATTCTTCCTCGCGTGTGAAGTGCAATATTTGCACTCGAGTTTTAGAGGGGGTGTGTTTGGGGGCGGGGCATGGGCTTCCATCGTGACTCAGCAAACTAGCTAGCGGTGGTAGCCTAGCGCCAGCTAACTGTTTCTCCAGCTAGCTTCGCTACAGTGGGTGGAAATGATCATACAGTTAAGCCCCGCCCACTTAGAGGGAAGATATGATTGGTCAGTTTTACTGTTTGAAATTGGTATGGCTCTGAATTCTAACTGCCTGGCCCCCTCTGTACATGAACAGCGGGACCACCAATCACCAACATTCTGCAGAGACATCACAGTCCCTATAGGGGGAGACACAGACTCACAGGCTTCCACTTAACCCCTCACGCTCCAACACAGATTGAATAGACACGATTAAATAATTTATTTGTCTATATTTTTATAATTGTTTAGATGTTGATTGTCAAACTGTAAGTAGATGAAATAAAATTATGTTTCTATATATATATATATATATATATATATATATATATATATATATATATATATATATATATATATATATATGTGTGTGTGTGTGTGTGTGCGTGTTAAGAATATTTTAGGCCCTCTAAGAGGGCGTAGAGGGCCATGCCTGTTCCCCACTGCAGACGGGTTCTATTTTCATGGGGATTACTTGGACAATTCTCTTTTCACAGCACTGTAAATATAAAGACAAGTACATGGCAGGTTCCTGTAGTTCATCTGTATTGATGTTTATTTGTACATATCATTGTCAAGCAATGTCTGAATCAACATAGCAAGTCTATTTGAGGTTATTTACCATCTCGGCACAGTTTTAAGTAAAGGTGTGATGATTTAGACATGCAGTTAGCACGATGCTAATTAGCTCCTCTGCTGTAGCTGTTAGCTGCATTGGCTCCAGCGCCAAACCGAAGAAACCAGCTTCAGAGAGCGAACATGCCTTGGCTGACTGACTGCGTTCGGGGTGAGAAGGAAGAACGGTTTAAATGATCTTTCACGCCGACCTATCACATCGAGTGCTGGGGGGAAAAAAACGGTGTCAGTTCGTTGAGAGCCGGTGGCAATGAGCATAAAGGGGAATATAATAAGCGGGTGGATTGTGGCATTTTATTAATGAGACTTCAGGGTAAAGGCGTGAGGTGGATGTTTTCTGAAGCTAATTGCGGCGTCAAAGCAACAATGCAGCTGGGCTTGTTAGGGTATTAACTTTTTCCGGCTGTGTTTGCCGTCGCGCAGACGTTGGGAGCTTTACCACGAGATGGGAAGTGTTGTGTTTGAAGCGGATTCATCGACTGCACAGCAGATAGAACTGGCAGAATCTTTTGAAGCATCTTTTTTGGGGGTTTTCTGCCGCTTCCCATCCCATTAGCTGTCTTCGCTGTCATTGCTGAATCAATTGGTTGAGCTTTCTGTGTCAGGCCTGATGTGCGGAATGGGGTGAAGAGTGAGAGACAAAATGAAACAAACCTTTTCCACAAGAGGAGAGGAAGGAGAAAAAAGAAAGGGAGAGATTTTCACTCAGAAATACTTTTCATGGTGAATTGAGACGGCTATAAGCTCGTCGCTCGCTTTATGAAAGAGCTTGTCGGCTGTATATGAGCTGCTCGCAGCGAAACACGCGTTTATAATTTGAGAATCTTGGTTTACATACACAGTGTGAACTGTTTGAGTACGACGATTTCAATTCTCAACACTTTAAAATCATGCTGTGCTGTGAAAACCTGCCTTCCGGGGTTAAAGTGGCCAAACACTGAGGAGCTGATTATAAAGAAAAGGGTCTTATAGTTTCTAAAAGGTTTAGGGGAAGGAGTTAAAGGACTGTTTGTGAGGTGAGGCACTACGGGGGCTGAGAAGACTCAACACGCTGCAGATTCACAAACACGCTGCAAACAGAAAACACTTTCATTAAAACGGCAGCACTACGTTTAACAATCGCGCTCCAAAACCGTCCACAACACAACGGAAGTGTCTCTGGAGGACACTTAAAGGACGTGGAACCACATACGTAAACAGAACCACGTGGAGGTGCGGTAGAGTCTAATAGTGATGAGCAAATGATACAGAGGCTTCGGAGCTTGTGTGGAGAAATCCTCGAGGCTTGCCTCGTTACGGGCGAGTGACGTCACTGATGACGTCTGAAGTCTCGCTGGTTCAGGACGTGGTTCGAGTGTTGGTGTGATTTATTGTTTCTTAATAAAAATTAAAGTCACCATCACCCCACCATCACTGTCCCATTTCTCAAAACCACTGCACCAGTTTTAACATCAATATCTCACGTACTATTGGATTTATTTACTGACTGAAACCAGACTGGCAGTGTTTTTAATTAACAGACCCACACAATCAAACACAGATCAGATAAACAAATTAATGAACCACAGGAAGTGAAATTAAGGTGTTTTATGTTTATACTTGTTTCCAGGCTGACAACGTTGCATTTGTTGAAATGACAATAAAAGTTTTGGCCAGCAGGGGGGGTTCGTGAGCACATGGAGCTTCGAGTAATGGACCTTGGTTTGAACCAGCTGGAGGGAAAGCTTCAACGCTTCAAGAGGCTCGATCTGACCATCACTAGCGTCTACTGAGAAGTAAGTCTGGATAGATAGTAAATATAGTTAAACTTACTTCTCATTAGACGCTACCGCGGCTCCGTGGTTACATTGCGTCGCCGAATCTGGTCCCACGTCCTTTAAGTGTCCTCCGGAAACACCTCCGTTGTGTTGTGGACGGTTTTGCCGCACGTTTGTTAAATGTAGTGCCCGTGTTGCCGTTTTGATGAAAGTGTTTTTGTTTGCAGCATGTTGAGTCTTCTCGACCACCGTAAGGCGCTGGTGTTGAATGAGGCGGCCTGACCTGATGTTGAAGTTACAGTTCTTGATCACTTGTTAAGGTCAGGAGATTTAGAGTGACGGAGATGAGTCATTTTCTACCTGTTCTGTATAAATCATTCCATTTACATTAAATCAGCTGTACAAAGCACCTGTTGTCATCCAATCAGCAACCTGCCCACTGTATGTTGCGATACTTGGATCCAGTAATGAGTTTAATGTGCTTGGATAGAATTGAAGGAGAAAATACAAGTTTGGTGGGAGACCAGGTTGAGTTGTGGGAGAAAGATTGGTGTGAGATCAGATTGAATTGCGGGAAAAAGTTTGACCGGATATCGGACTAAATTGTGGGAGAAAGTTTGGTGGTAGATCAGATTGAATTGCGGAAAAATAATTGGTAGGAGATCATATTGAATTGCAGGAGAAAGTTTGTCAGGAGATCGGACTAAATTGTGAGACCAAGTTTGGTGGTAGATCAGATTGAAATGTGGGAGAAAGTTTGGCGGGAGATCAGATTGGATGGGGGGGCAAAGATTTGGCGGGAGATCAGAAGTTGGCAGCCAGAGCCCAAACCATGAAAAGCCTATTATACCTCCTCCACCAAACATTACTTTTGATACTATGTATTCTGGGGGTTAGACAGACAGTAAACCTGCTTTCACTGTGGCAGAATCGACTGGCAGTCATGGTTTCAATGCTAGATTCCAACAACACAACTTTCAGAGTCGTCAGATTGTTGTACCGTTCACTCTACACAGCTCGTTGTCTTGTAATCTTTCAGTTGTGGCTTTCACTCTGCACAGCTGATCAGCAACATGGGGTCACAAGTCTGTTTTCTCTAAAAACATGTTTCCTCATATATGAGAACTGATGCGAAAATGAATGTCTATAAAAGAGAGATACAAGTTGCTTGTGCGCTAATAAAAAAAAACGCAAAAGAAAGAAAAAAGAAGAAATTATGGATGAAAAAAACGGGTGCATGTACATACGTGCTGCTTTTAATTCATGCGCACACACAATATTCCCGCCTCCATCACTGTGTATTGCACTCCCACTGCTGTAAACCTGCTGGATATTAATTAGGAGGCATCAGTGGTCACTTGCGATCACTCTTGTAGTGCGTCATACAGTATTCCAGACCCAACCAGCTCTGCGATCACTCTTGTAGTGCGTCATACAGTATTCCAGACCCAACCAGCTCTGCGATCACTCTTGTAGTGCGTCATACAGTATTCCAGACCCAACCAGCTCTGGGCGAGCACCATTTGCCGCCGACCTAAGGCTTTTGTCTGTGACTTCGAGTCGTGACTCTGTAATCGTGGCTACAGTCGTGTACTCAACGTTAGTCTTGTGGTCTTGGGCAGCTGCCATTCAGGAAGCTTCCTATGTACAGTCCTTTACTGATATAGCTTTAGAAGCAGTTTGGAACTATGCAGTGAGTGTCACACTCTGCAGGCCTGCTCTCTGGGTTTGCATGGTCCACCGCTTTGTGCCTGAACTGCCCATTTAACAATAACAGAAACAGCAGTTCAGAAGTTCCACAAGATGACTCGTGGCAAAGTTGGCATCACCAACAAGTTCTTCAATACAATCTATTAGGGGTGAGTGATATGGCCCTACAATAATATCACGATATTTCATGGTATTTTTGTGATAACGATACTCTTGGCGATATGACAAAACATTGTATTAAAAAAAACAAGAATACACTACTGCAACAAAATAAAAAATTAAATTTTTATTATTGCATATGATATGATATGGTACACCCCTAACAGAGATATTAAAAAATACAAGAATTTTAATCAGATTGTAACAGAAGTCAATGATCCAGAATGTCACGATACTAAATAATACACTCCAAATATCTCCATATATCAAGGACTGAAGTAAAGTGAATCATACTGAATAGATAAAATCTGTCTCTAATGAGACAGAGAAATGAGAAAAGTGTGAATTTTTATTTTTCTAAAAACAGTAAAAGTAGTACCTGATGTGATAATTAGGGATAGGTGATATGGCTCAATATTTCTGGGTATAATATCGTTCACCATATTCAAAAATATTGGCGATATTATTGTGTACGATGTGATATGGCACACCCCTACAATCTATCCTAGTTTGGCCACATGCTTCATTTATATGTAAATAAAAACACCTGAACTTAATAATAGTGTTGTTCACATACTTATCCACTTTTTAATCCTACAGCCACAGAATTTTTATTTTTAACACATCTGAACCTGAACTACTTTTTGAATGAGACCCGATATAGGGCAGCCAATCAGAACTAAGCTCATTTCCATGCAGAACAAACAAAGCCTAATTCATTTCAATTCCGAGCCTAAACTAATAACTAAGGGTTGAAGTGAGTTTGGAGTGAAAACAAGAATATAAATCTGAATTACTGTTGCACATAAAACGGTACGAATATCATTAGTGGCCTTTGGGAGCAGATTTAAAAGTGAACACCGTCCCTTTAAATATAAAGTGAGTTTATAAGGACACGCTTTTGCACAGCGACCCTGAGAGGTTGCGGACGATAGAAACTCCTATCAATACTTTCATCAGTCTGGAGCCAGCTCGTAAATCAAAGCATCAGAAAGCTGGTAGTGACCTTCACAAAGCAGCCTGGCACTCCTGGCACGCCTGTGCCTGCGCGGCCCCGAAGGACGAGACAAAACCCCATCAGTGGCCGTGCTGGGATTACTGACCACAGGACAGGACTTTACACCGAGAGAGGAAAACATACACCGCAGGTAAGCAAACCAATCAAGTTCACGCTGTAAAAACACAGACGGTAAACGTCTTTGCTTCCAGAGTTTAAAGGAAAAATACATAATTTTTCAACGTAATGTCTTACATACAGAGCTCCTGCAGAACATGGTTAATGACTTCCATAAGAACTTCAATACATTTCTCTGAACTTAAAAAAACAAAAAGCCTGTTGACTCATTTCGAATACATCTCTAGTACAATAACAATAATAACTCTATTAACCCCTTATGAGACAGACTGTACCTTTTAACCCTGACATCACAAAAACAGGGGATTTTAAATAAGGGCTGTTTTTGCAGTTTAACTTTTGTACATGGATTGGACAGTGAATGGAATGTTTTGAAACATTGTTTACCTACTAATGTAAATTCTATTTATAATAATAATAATAATAATAATAATAATAATAATAATAAGCATAAAACCTATATAACCTATATAAACAGTAATAGAAGAAATATAAAAGAAGAGTGAACTGATATAATAATACTAAAATAATTAAAACTGCTTACGTACAAGTGTAAATTCTGTCTATACTACTACTACTACTACTACTACTACTACTACTACTACTACTACTAATAATAATAATAATAATAATAAAAATAATAATAAGCTACAATACAGTTTAAATACTATAAGCAAGCATACAACCTATATAAACAGTAATAGAAGAAATATTTAAGAAGAGTAAACTGATATAATAATACTAAAATAATTAAAACTGCTTACGTACAAATGTAAACTCTGTCTATACTACTACTACTACTAATAATAATAATAATAATAATAATAAGCTACAATACAGTTTAAATACTATAAGCAAGCATAAAACCTATATAAACAGTAATAGAAATAATATATAAGAAGAGTAAACTGATATAATAATACTAAAATAATTAAAACTGCTTACGTACAAGTGTAAACTCTGTTTATAATAATAATAAAAAAAAAAAAAAAAAATAATAATAAAAAGCTACAACATGGTTTAAATAGTATTAGCAAGCATAAAACGTGTATAAACTGTAATAGAAGAAATATAATAGAACAGTAAACTGATATATTAATACTAAAAATAAATATAACAATGCCTACCTACTAGCATAAATTCTTTTTATAATAATAATAAAAATAATAATAATAATAATAATAATCGTAGTAGTAGTAGTAAAATAAGATATATATTGCTCCTTTAAATGCATGCTGAAAGTGTTTGTGGTCTATATGAAATACATGAACAGTCTAGTTTAAACAAGCTATGAGTTTTCATTTTCTTTTCTAAGCTTAAGAAAATATGTTGAAATAGTTTTCGGTGGTAAGTGACTAAACACTGCATATGCATCACACACAGATGTTCAAATTAAGAATAGTAGGCTGTTCATATAGTTCATATAGATCACAACGAATGGTTGTGCATATAGTAATAGAAAAGAGCTTGGAAATATTCCTGATTCACATGTGGCCTGTATTATTTCTAAAAATGTACTTCTTTATTTACCCCAATATTTTAAAGTCAGTAAATAAACACAAACTGTAAACTGACATTTACAGAAAGAGAGGTTTTACAGGTTTATTCCGTGTAGTAATGTGTTAATTAATTTAGGTAAATTAGTTAATCATCAAAACATGTCACTGGACTGGAGCTGTTCTAACTCACATATCCAGACTGTTTAATCCTGAAAGAAAACAGGAGGTTGGAAAATGGTTGAGTAAATATGTATTGCATCTGTTTTGCTACACAAACTGTCATAAGTGGTGAAATAAATAAGATAAATAGAGAAAGATATGTAGGATATGAAAATTAACACAATCTCAGCTTTAAAAAGTAAATAAAAATCAAACAAAATGTGTAAAAAGGTTTAAATGTCTGTTAAGAAAGAGTGTGTACGGTTCACTGATAACAGTTTATGATCGTGGGGAGGTGATAATGGAGCGCAGACCCTTTTTAGCCCGTGCAATTAGTTGGAGCTTGAACTAATTGAATTTAAAGTTTGAGCCACACTTTTTTTTTTTCTTCTCAGGGTTAAGATTGACTCTTTTCGGAGATCAGGGTGTGAAAATAGACCTCGCTGCTTTAATTCGTTTCCGTCGGAGCCCAGCGCATGTATTAAAAAAGGAAGAGCCATTTCAAGAGGCTAAATGAAATGTCCTCATTTCCAGACTATTTATAATGGAGGAGGTGAAAAATTAAATAGTGTTAGTAGGTGTGGTTTCGCCAAGAGATTCTGAATCAACCTACTTCCATTCAAACTCCCGATGTCGTGCGTAACACAGTGTGAGAGTTCATTTACACAATACAGCACACAATCAGACGGGAAGCGATTAGAAGATAATTAACTCGACTTATAGCTGCGTCTATCGCCGTCGATCATCACACATTTCCTTCAAACTGTGTCAAGTTGTTCTCAGATCGACGTACTCGTGTGGCATCTGTCTCGGTGGTGTCCCGGTGGTCGCTCATACTGAGTAACTACATCCACACAAAGTAAACACAAACAACTTCCCCACATACTCTATCAGTATTTATACACTATCCAGTATTTATAGTGTATTTATACAGTATTTATACACTATCCAGCCAGAACTTTATAACCACCACCACTGTATCAGCTCCACTGACCATACAGGAGCTCCACTCACTGTCCACTGTATCAGCTCCACTGACCATACAGGAGCTCCACTCACTGTCCACTGTATCAGCTCCACTGACTATACAGGACCTCCACTCACTGTCCACTGTATCAGCTCCACTGACCATACAGGACCTCCACTCACTGTCCACTGTATCAGCTCCACTGACCATACAGGACCTCCACTCACTGTCCACTGTATCAGCTCCACTGACAATACAGGACCTCCACTCACTGTCCACTGTATCAGCTCCACTGACCATATAGGAGCTCCACTTACAGACTGTAGTTCATCTGATTCTCTGTATACTTTATTACTCTGTTCTTTAATGATCAGGACCCCCACAGGACCACCACAGAGCAGATACTATTAGGGAGGTGGGTCATTCTCAGCACTGCAGTGACACTGACGTGGTGGTGGTGTGTTAGTGTGTGTTGTGCTGGTGTGAGTGGATCAGAATTGTCCACTGTTTGTTAATACAGGTCTCACAGAAAGAGTTAGTGTTTTGGTTTTGTTCTGATAATGGAGACATGCTGATATACTGACAGCTGAATTTCAGGTTCAGGTAAAAGTTTCTGATCTGCTGGATGTTTAGCTGTTTGAAATCTTCATACGGTTTATAATAACTGTGTGAGGATTTAGGCATATGGTCTGCATTGAGTGTGTGTGTCTCTATGTTGTCTGTATGTCTATGTGTGTTTCTGTGTTTCTGTGATTGTGTGTTTTGTATGTTTGTGTGTATGTATGCATGTGTGTGTGTGTTGGTGTGTGTGTGTGTTTCTCTGATTGTGTGTGTGTGCGTGTGTCTGTGTCTCTATGTTTGTCTGTGTGTGTTTGTGTATGCTTGTGTGTATGTATGCATACATGTGTGTGTGTGTTTCTCTGATTGTTTGTGTGTGTGTGTTTGTGTGTGCGTGTGTCTGTCTCTGTGTGTTTGTCTGAGTGTGTTTGTGTGTGTGAGTGTTTCTGTGATTGTCTGGTTTTTGTGTATGCTTGTGTGTATGTATACATGTATGTGTGTGTGTGTGTGTGTTTCTCTGATTGTTTTTGTGTGTGTGTTTTTGTATGTTTGAGTATTTGTGTGTTTGTGTGTGTGTATATATGTGTCTGTATGTTTGGGTGTATTTAAATGTGTGTGTATGTATGTGTGTGTAATTATGTGTGTGTATGTGTGAGTGTATGTTTCTGTGTACTTTTGTGTGTTAGTGTGGGTGTATATATGTTTGTGTGTGTACGTGTGTATGTTTGTTTGTGTATGTGTGTGTGTGTGTGTGGGTGTATGTTTGAATGTATTTATATACATGTATGTGTGTGTGTGTGTATATATATGGGTCTGTATGTTAGTGTGTTTTTATGTGTGTGTTTGTGTGTGTGTGTGTCTGTCTGTATGTTTGTGTGTATTTATGTTTGTGTGTGTGTATGTGTGTTTGTATGTTTGTGTGTATGTTTGTGTGTATTTATGTATGTGTGTGTGTGTGTGTGTGTGTGTGTGTGTGTGTGTGTCAGTAACTTCATTGTAAACTAAAGAAACTTCAGACTGAATGTTCTGGATTATATTCACTGTGCATGTTCATAATAAACAAATAAACAAATAAATACATTAATTAATTAATTAATTTTATTTGATGTATTTTTTGATGAAACACATACGCTAGTGAGTGAAACAAAGTTCCGGTGGCTCTATTTCAGTGACTGATGTGTTAATGCGGCCTGTATGTTAACAGGTGCGGAGGCCGGGGCAGGAGTGTGTGTACGGTCAGTGTGTTTCCTGTGTAGTTGTTGTGTTTTGGATGGAAGCCCAGGTGATTCCTGAGCTGGGAGATGCTAAATGATTCATGAAGGTGGAGTGTGGAGGTTTATAAAGGAGCAGCTCCAGCCGTGGTCCTGCCGGGCGGCCAGGGTGCGAGTACTACACGGTGGGATTGTGCTTGTTTAGAAGCAGTAATGAGTGAAAAGCATTGATTTTGTGTTTTTGTGTTTTTTGGCGCGCTGGTTCACTTCAGACAGTTTCCCTCCTTCCATCTGCTTCTCCGAGGCTTCACTCGGCAATCCGAGCTCAAGTAGCATCTAACGCTTCATTCCCTAAATGTTTAAAGTAAAAAACATTTAACTGTTTAAAGCAAAGATGACGACCAACGAGGGCGAGATCTGTACATCAAACCAGATGTTGAAGTAAATGTGCTGAAAATGTTATTTTATTATTAAAGGTTTAAAATCGCGGTGAAACAGTATTTAGTAACATTGTTTTGTGGTAAATGATTACAGAGATAAATTCAAATAAAACACATTATATTTTGTAACACTACCTTCATCTACCTGTGTCTTTGTAACCCCTTATTGGACAGACTGATTGAACATAAAACACTCCTGGAACTGTACTGCTGTAGGTTATATAGACAGACGCACGTGAATGTGTTTATTTTGTCACAAAAACAGTGACAACAAGAATATTAATAATACATTCTAATATATTTTAAATAATATTAAAATACCGAACCTAAAAATAATAAAATTATAATTATAATAGAAATGTCATAGAATTATAATATTAACAATAATAACAATAATAACAATAACAGCAAACAGATACATAATAGTAACAATAAATAAATAATAAAACAATTCTTACCTGCTAATGTAAATTCTGTTTACAACACTACTACTTCTACTACTACTACTACTACTACTACTACTACTAATAATAATAATAATAATAATAATACTAATAATAATAATACTAATAATAATAATAATAAGCTATAAGTCCGGCTCAGTTACCCCGCACTGCCAAGCTCTAGCAGTTAATTCAGCTCTAATATATTCACTAAAATAACAATGATTCTGAATTCCCTCAATTCTGTGTGTGTCTGTGTGTGTATATCATCCTTGTGTGGGGCAATGTGTGTGTGTGTGTGGGTGTGTGTGTGTGTGTGGGTGTGTGTGTGTGTGTGTGGGTGTCATGTTCTTCTGTAGATGTTTTAAAACACTTCATTTTACTTTAGCCTGATTACTAAAACATAACATAAAAGAAATAGAAGGTGTGTGTGTTTGTGTGTGCTTGTGTATGTGTATGATGTGAGTGAGTGTGTGTGTGTGTGTGTATGTGTGTGTGTGTTATATGGGAAATGGTCATGTTTTAGCATGTGGCTGTAATCGGACGATAATTGGATTGGATTAGATTTGGAAGCAGCTGGGAAAAGCCCACCTGCTTCACAGTGGTGTGAGAGCTATATATGAGGATTAGTCTGTGTGTGTCTGTATGTGTGTTAGCTGGACTAATAGAAACAAGCTTTACTCAGTGCAGCTGTACTTACTCACACCCCCAGCTCAGCACCAACAACGAAAAACATCATCTAATCTGCCCCTGACTTCCGGATAAAGCTCGATGAGGCAGTTATTTATGTGTTGAGTGTGTTGTTTTTATTGTTCACTATACAGTGAACTGCACTATAATCAAGTGACGGTAACAATGCTTTAAACCAATTACACACTAAACCCTAAAACTCACACAGCTTTTACACACAACATGGACCTCCTTTCAGTTTAAACTTCTGCTAATGTTACTTTATGGGATGTTGGAGGTGAAAACTAACTGCCAGGCTTGTACATCGCCAGGGAGAGTCTACTGGCCCACCCAAAGCTAATTACGCCCACTTGGACTCCTGGCTGGAGACTGGACTTCGATAGTTGCATCATTCAGGTACAGGTGTTAGCATTGACAACAGTAGCAAATATATATATATATATATATATATATATATATATATATATATATATATATATATATATATATATATATATATATATGAATTCTTTGTCAATTGAGCTCTTTAAAACAAGGATTGCATAGAAAAGGCAGATTAATTAATAATCTTATAGTTGTCTAGCACTCAAACTAACAAGTGGGTTCAATGCTGGGGCAACGTTGCTGTCTAATGAAAAATATATATCTTCATTTTGGACAATTTTGAGTGTATATATACATATACTTTTTTTTTTTTTTTTTTTTTTTTTTTATACTTGTACCTGAACATAAATTGCAATTGTCAATAATCTTCATTATCAAAACAGAACCATGTAATTCTAAAAGAGCTTTAAATTTACTTATTAATCTTTATAACGTGGTAACAATGTTCTGTGAGTATATTAATACACTGCAATAATGGATCATGAAGCTATAATGATATACAATAATAACTTTTTTGCTCACTTAACACAAGTACTATCATCTCTTAGGATGTTTTGTTAACAAATAATAATAGATAACTTGTTACACTAATTATCGATTATAGGATATAAATCACCAGAGTGCTGATTAACGGCACTTCTACATCACAGTTATAATATTACATTATTATTAAAGTATTATTATTATTGCTATATTTTTAAAATATATACATTTATGCCTGCAAATCTGTAACGTAAATCAAATGTAAATGTACTTAATTGCAGAACTAACTATAAAATTATTGATGCAATAATAAATTACTCTGGAATAGAAAATCATCTTCATCTTTGCTGAAGCTCTAACCAGAAAATAGTCTGGCTTTTTTATTGAGGTGTGGGACTTTTTTCCATAAACGAATGTGCGTTAACGAGCTTTCCCCCATTCATATTAACCTCGTTTATAAGGTCTCTGGTTTAACATATATGGGGGTTAACATTATAATAATATAAACATTATTATAAAATAATGTTTATAAGGTGCTATAACTTTTCCCATGTGTTAAATCCAGCAAATAGACTTTATTTATTTATTTAAAACTAATTTTCACTTTAATCTACACATGTATACACTGTGTATATGGGGTCCGCTGGGAGCAGTGCTGGTTATGGAGTCTAACAGTGGTATTGCAGGTCCTTCATTCCTGCTGCTGTTCTACTTTATAACCAGCGCTGCTCCCGGTGGACCACATATACACAGCAGACTACATACACACACTTACAGAAAATAGAGCTTTTTCAGTGTAACATAATATAATATTTTTCCATTCCCCCAGTACAATTAAGAGGCAACGTGCAATTATTTGTAAATACAGTACAATAGTCTTAAAGGGAACCCCGGCTGGTAACACATGTAAGTATTAATATGGTGTAATGACTCTAAATTATGAGGACAGGTTGTAAAAAATGACTAAAAGTATCAGATTTATTAGATTTTGTGTAAAGTCCGCCGCACGTGGGTCTCCATTGTTGTATCTACTGACGTGATCAGCGGGTAGTGACGTCAAATGAGCTAGAACTCAACATTTCTGACATCAGCGGTGACATCACACACCACGTTAGTGTAAATGGTGAACAGAGAGGGTGGAGGAGAGAGTGACACAGTGCTGGAGTTGTTGTGAAGCTGTGTGTTGGTGTTGACGGAGAAGGAGAGTGTCTGTTAAAGGAGCTCCGCTTTCTAGCAGGAAACATTCACACTCAGTAAACAGCTAGATACACTGAACGGGAGTGTCTCTGAGCTTCTCACTCCTTTATTAGTGAAGTAGTATGTTCACTACTAAGACTCTACTTTCACCTTCAGGATCCACAAACGAGGAGAAGCAGCTGACGCTAATGCTAAACGTTCTCAGGAGAGAATCCAGCGCATGTTCTCGTTCACAGTTCTTCTCGTGGTTCTCCATAATCTGGAGCTTCTGGACTTCCTGTGTGGGGAAACTGTGGCACTGCATTGTGTTTTAGTCTACGCTTAAAACCAACAGCCTCCGTCAAGTCTCTCACCAGTGGTGGTCTACTGAACCACTCAAACTCATCCAGACTGAAGTGAGGAGAGCAGAGCGGGGGTCTTTGGGTAGCTGTGTTGGTCCACACGCTGCTTCACTAACTATTCTCCTTGTTTATGTTTGTGAAGCTGTTTAGACTAATATCAGTCTTTCACTGCCTTTCACTGAAACAACATCAACAACACAATGTACATGGTTTTCTTTAAGCTCGGTTAGTAACTAACACTCACTCCTTCACACCACAGTCCAGTTCAGACCTGAAACCGTCTGACCTCACCTACCCAGCAGGCATTGCACGTCAGGAATAATGGCTGTGTCCATATGTTAAATATTTACAATAAAAGTGCTATTTATAAATAAATCTGCTATTTTTGTGATTTTTTAATAACATCTTTTAACAATTCAGAGTCATTACATCATATTAAAGCTTACAAGTGTTACCAGCCGGGGTTCCCTTTCAGAGTTATTGACTTTTTATTATTTATATTGTATATACTGTACTATATATTATTTTTTACTATTTATTTATTTTTTGTACTGAAAGTCTTGCTATCCCTTGCTACGATCAACATCTCTTCTAAGAATATTATTAACCGATCATGCAAACGCTTTAATAATGATCTTTCCCAAACGTGGTCACTCTGTTCACAGTGGATTTGAAAGGTCAGCCAGAGAAAAGTGTGTGTGAGAGCTTTTTTCTATGTGCCACTTGCGCGGTGAGTGATGAATAAGCACATGCTCTTGACTAAAACCTGCTCTCAAAATAGCTCGGAGAGAAAAAGTACATTTGTACATGAGATTTTTCACATTACGGAGACAAATTTGCAGTGAAACTAATTGCGTCCGTGTAATTCGTCTATTAAAGCCAATACATTTTCCCGTTTGGCCTGCGTCCGCCGCAGATTTAAATATAGTTCTTTATGATAAATTCAATAAAATGGTACTTTGCGGTTAAACTCTAGATATAACGCTCGCTTAAAAAATTAAACAGGCCAAAAAAAAAGCCGAATCCAGCCATTCATCAGCGGGCAGGGCTGCAGCTGGGTGGTGAGGTCTGGGCCCTAATGAAGGGAGTACAGAGACCCTGTATATCTCAGTGCTATATGGACTGTGCAGACATTTCTACACTGATATGTAGTTCCAGTCGAACCCGGGAAACTCTGAGGTCTGGCAGGACAAAAGCTTCAACAGGATCAGAAGACAAGTTCCTGAGAGTCAACAGGTTGACTCGCAGGACACTTGAACACTGGGCAAAGTCTCGGTTTCGACTGTGAAGAGAAGCCTTTGAGCCGCAGCTCTGAGTGGCAGGTCGAGTGGCAGTTAGGAAGCCAGATGGCAAAATAAGAAAAAGAACTTTTTCTGGGTCGTGCAGAACCTCCAGCGGACCGCTGAGGACTGGAAGGAGGTCTTTTGGACTGAGAATTCTACAGAGCATCCAAAAAGTAAGGACAAACCCATATAAGATGAAAATCTTGGCTTCAACTTCAGTTCTTCTAATGGGTATGTAGGTGTGGGACACGTCAAACTGGTGGAGAACATCTCCAGAAAAACAGTGATGTCCTTGATGCCAGCTTAACTTGAGTCAATCTCATAATAACTACTCAAGCGATTTATGAAGGACGGTGATATTCCATTCAGAACATGTAGAGATCATCATCATTCTGGGGAACAAAGCAACACCACCATCCAGGTGGTCCCACAAATGCTCAGTTGGGTCCACGTCTGGGGAATTAGGGGTCCAAGGTCGTACTTGGAAGTCTTGATCAGCTCTTCCAATCATTGTGGGACATTTCTAGTCGTGGGATGTGTCTCAGTGTCTTGCTGGAAGACACTGAGAAGACCATCAGCATGTATGGTGTATGTGATCTGCAAGGATGGATTCTGACCCAAATCAGTTGAGATGTGTGCTTTTTCCAGTTCTTCATGTGACAGTGTAGGTGTGAGACACATCAAACAGGTGAAGGTTTATGAAGGACGACGATATTCCAAGTGGAACATGTAGAGATCATCACCTTTCCTGTAAATGAAGCACGTGTGTCATTGTAGAAGGTTTTAACCAAACGCCACCCAAGCAGACCTTCTGTTTCTCACAATGCAGCTCCCAAAGTTCTTGCCAAATTCCAAGAAACAGGCTCCTTCTTCAATAAACCCAAACCTGGATGAACCAAAAAACCCATATGAATGTAACAACATCAACCGCGAATGTGGGGTCAGCTGTACAGTAATTCAGTGAATTTTGTCTCCCCAAAAAAACAAGCTTTCAAAATTTTGATCCTAAAACATCAAATGGGCTGGAAGACTCAGTAAGGTTCTGGTAGGTGGTCACAGGTATCTGGAGGTATCATGCTGACGGCAGTTCATCCCACAGCTGCTAGAGGGAGCGTGGAGGAGGATCCACAGAGCAAACACCACCATCCAGGTGGTCCTACAGATGCTCAGTTGGGTTTTGGTCGGTGGAATTAGGGGTTCAGGGTAGCACTTGAAAGTTTTGCCCAGCTTTTCCAACCAGTGTGGGACATTTCTAGTCGTGTGATGTGTCTCATTGTCTTGCTGGAAGATCCCATCAGCCCCAGAGAAGAACATCAGCATGTATGGTGTACGTGATCTGCAAGGATGGATTTAGACCCAAATCAGTTGAGAGTGTCTTCCACACGGATGAGTGGGTCCAGAGAATGTGACAGAATCATTCAGACCAACATGTTCGGTGTGCTGTCCCTGGAGCTCAACACAGATCTGAAGGTGCAGTTCAGCACCAGGGACAGAGCACTGAACATGTTGTTCAATGTGGTTGTTGTTGCAACTTTCTGTGTGAATAATTCTGGTCTTCTTTAATCTGCTACACGACCACCTTCCCATTGGAAAAACTAGCCCTTGATTTAATATGGTGGCTTTTAAGTTGCCGTCCATGTTCAGGACATAGCCTAAAAGATAGGCCCCCTCACCCGTTACTTGCTGGGGTATTCAGATACGTCACTATCCCTTTCGCTTCTGAACTAAAAGGGCGTCATAAATATATATCGTCGCTGTCCAATGAAAAACAAGTTTTCTCAAAATTGCAACATTACAGGAAAAACCAAAAACTTTCAATAGAAGTCAATAGAACCAGAATTTATTCTGAACTGTTTTGGAGTACTTCTATTGGCCCATTCATCATGAAATCATGTAAACGCCCATTGGCTTGTTCAAATGATGTAGAAAACTTAAAATCAACAAAAAATGGAGATATCCATTCTTTTAATTGAGACATTAAATTCCACTTAATATGACAACACACAAACCAAGAAGGTGAAAAAGAGTCTTACTTCCATGTCAGGCAGTTTTTTTAAGCTGTCGTTTCAAATAAATGTTAAGGATATAAGTAAGGCCAACTTGTGAGGCTCTATCGAGAGAAAGAGAGAAATAAAACTAGTTGAAATGAAATTCTAATGGAGCACTTTTGATATGAATTGAGAAACTGTCCATGTAGAGATAACACGAATGTAGATACTTTACTTAAACCGTGGACATTTGCATATTCCAGTGAAAATGCGAACAACAGGCCCATAATTATTGTATTGAATAAAACCTTCAGTGGCCAAAAACATAAGCTCCTTATACGCTTATGTAAATGAACGTTTCGGAAGTTCAGAGGATTTTTTTTTAAACATTTTTTTTAATGAAAGTGACAAAATTGTTATTCACTTTTGGCTCATAGAAATCTCCATAGCTTAGGAATCTGGCCATAATACGACAACTTAGATAAAATAATTGTATTCCCTCAGTGTTCGCAGCCAAAGGCGGAAATTAAATAGCTTATCTGGGGGATGTTGAGGAACCTTTCAGTGGTGAAAGCGCCTACTATTACACTTCTGAAGCTCTGCGTAATTCAGCCTGGAATTAAGATTTGAGGTGGTGAATGGTGAAGAACATCTGGGCTTTAGTGTTAAACTGCTGGCTTTATACGCTTTGGCTGCATTGAGATGATATACAGTGATGTTATACATTTATTGACGGTTATTTTACTGAATTACATCTTTGTTGATCTTAAATTGGAGACATTTTTATCTGAATTGGTGCAACAGCATCCGGATTTCATTATATATGCAAATTGCCTGGTGACCTTTTGACTCATTCAGAGTTAAAAGGATTTTCGAGTGCAATAAAAAACTAAAATAAATAAATAAGTAAATAATTAATAAATAAATAATTCATGGTTCATTGGAGGTGCACTGGCAACAAAACTGCCTGAAGTGGCTCCTGAAAGATTTTATTTTTTTCAGATTTGCAGCACAAAAGGAATAAATGCGAAATTATTGAGCTTGTATGAGATCACACACTAAACTGAGAGGAACCACAGAGGAACTTGAGGCTGCAGCTGTTGTACTCACATCCCTACGTCTCCAGAAGAGTCCAGAGTGCCGTCTCTTGTTTTCTGTTGGCTCACCACTTAGCAGCATTAAACAGGGCCTGGGGCAGCGAGTCCAGTCTCAGTGTTGGATCTGATCTCTCCGGGCTGGTAAATCTCCAGGACCAGAATTGGAAACCCCTGACCTACATGTTCTAAAGTAATTGCTGTTGGAAGCGAATTCCTGCTCGGCTCAGGTCTTTTCCCGTAAACTGGATTGGGTTTTTTTCACCAGCCTCATCAGACCAAGCTTCAAAAAAGTACATCACAGAGCTAGAAACAGTCGTAGGAGCCATTGAGGAGCCTATATATGTCTATACACATGCTAAAGAAGCTGCTCAATAATAATAATAATAATAATAATAATAATAATAATAATAATAATAATAAAAAATAATAATAATAATAAGGAAAGAGGCATTAAAAAAAAAAAATATATATATATATATATATATATATATATATATATATATATATATATATATATATATACTAAAACAACTAAAAGAATAAGAAAAATAAATAAATAAATAAATAAAAATTCTGCTTTGTGTGAAAATAGTTATATGGAGGAACTCAGATATACACAAAAATGAATGTATGAATAATGAATGAATTAGTTTAAAGGCTGATAAATGCTATTAATACACATATTTATACGCATATAATACACATTTTAAATTACTGAATTTCATATTTTTATTATAGCCATGTTTCCTTCCTCCTTATTTTGCTATAGAGTGTATTATTCTCTCGTCTATTAGCTCTACATCCTCGTTGTCCAAAGAAAAAAATGTAACTCAAGTTTTATTTTTCTGCTTCATTTCAACACGACAGCGGCTGTTTACACTGCGTGATAATTTCATGATGAATGGACCAATAGAAATGCTCCAAAATAGCTTGGAAAAAATTCTGGTTCCATTGACTTACATTGAAAGTAAGGACAGTCTTTGTCCTCTCCTGTAGAGTCACGTTATTTTCAGTAGAAAATGAAAAACAAACCTTCATGTAAGTGATTCCTGATCCTGGTTTGAGACTTTCGGGCCTACTCAGAAAAATTTAGTCCATCATATTTTGGTTTTAAAACATGAAAGCCAATAATTCTGAACATGGAAGTGAAATCAAATTCCATACATTCCTTGCCAATTCCAGACATTCCTGGCTGGATAAGGATTTTTAGGTTCTAGAATGATGTTCTGAGTGGGCGTGTGGAGAGAGGAGCTGTGTGACCCTCGTGTGTGTGTTAGTCTGTTGCAGCGTTGACCAGAGCCTGTCTGCGGTTCTGCAAGCCGAGAGCAGTTCAGGGCTGTTATTAGGAGCCAATGTCACGTATCTGACACTGACACACACTCACACACACTGAGGCTGAGACGATGGCTGTGCTGTGACACCAATCCAATCGATAGCCACTTCAAACCGCGAAGGCGAGATACTGGCACTCTGGAAAAGGTTGGCAACTGTGTGTATGTGTGAATGTGTGTAGGTGCAGTACGGCTGCCTGGAGAAGTCGACAAAGGCAACAATGTCAGTTTCAACCCAAGGCCAACATACATTTTCAACATTATTATTATTTTTTTTTATTTTATTTTATTTATTTATTTATTTATTTTTTAATTTGATGTTTAAATCAAAGAAAGCTACACAATTCTATCATGTTCATATGTGAGGCACACATTCATTCTGACTTGTTTTAACACACTACAGGATATTAATTATGCAGGGGGTGATATGGTTTCACTTTAGGAGTGCACCATAATGCTCTAAGACTTTTAAGTATTAAGAATAAAATTAGCATGTTCCAGACTCTTGTTCTAACAGATTGCAGTACCTTGATGGAAGTGCAGAGGGCGATATGGCTTCTATAATTTAATTTATAAAGCGATTACTAATAATCTATATTGTTCTTTCGATCCATGAGGATATTCTGAGAAACTGCAACACACAGATGGGAATGTAGGGGGCGATATTTCACCTATAGTGCGTTTTAAAAATGAAGCTATGATGAAGCTATTATGTTAATATGATCCATGCAGTCATTCTAACAGATTGCAGTACCTTGACAGAAATATAGGGGGCGATATAACTTAAGCTGTTTTGTTTAGGGGTAAAATGGCTTCTATAGTTTCATATAGATGGATTTTATAATATGCTATAATATTCATATGTGCCATACTATTGTTCTGACAGACTGCAGTACCTTAATAGAAATGTAGGGGGCGACTTAGTCTGTTTGTTTAAGTAGTATTTTGGATACTGTATAATATTCATATGTTCCGAAGTGACCCCTTAACAGACTGTAGTACCTTAATGGAAGTGTAGGGGGCGACATGAGTTTGATTGTTTATTTTTAAAAAGTGCTGCACTACCTTAATAGACCTGTAGGGGGAGTAATGACTGACTGTTCATACCTAATAACACTTAAATGCAGTCTTTATGACAAATTGCAGTACACTAGAGGACCTGTAGGAGGCAATATAACTGACTGTTTGTTTAAAAAGTGTTTTAAAATACGACATAATATTCATATCATCACCGTCCAATGAAAAACATGTATTTTAGTCCATTTTTATTCAAATAAAATTTATTTTATTTAATTTGATCGCAGCAGCAGCTCTTTATATCCTGTGAAAGCTTAATGGACCAATAGAAATGCTCCACTTGTAAAATCACTTGTAAAATTTTCTGGTTCCATAGACTTACATTGAACGTAAAGAACGTGAAGTTGCCCTTTTGGAGAAACATATTTTATGTGTTGTATACTTTGTCATATTATAATAATTATATAATAATAATAATAATAATAATAATAATAATATATTTGGTCTAATACTCATATGTTTCATGTGTTATATATTTATGTATCATTCTGACAGACTGCAGTACACTACAGGAAATGTAGGAGGCGATATTGCTTCACTGCCCTATTTATGCAAGGCATGCATTGCTGCTTGTATGAAGAGCTTCAATGCAAAAAACAGCTCTGTAAATGTGTTACACACGTTCTCGCAGACGAGGGAGTGACTGCCCTCTTTTCTGCGATGCCATTGGTTAAAACTGTGGTCAAACGATTCTCAGTGATTATTGGCCGAGTGATCGTAGCAGCCTCGTGGCCGTGTTCGCTGTGGCTGCTCCGAGCCTAAACCCTCGTTTTCTAATGAGCGACTTTTGAGCAGAAACAGTTTTGTTTGAGGTCTATTCAGCGAGCTGCTGGGACTTGCTGCACAGACTGCTGCGGTTGCCCCAGGAGACGGAGGATGAGCTCAGAGGATGATGCAAGGTAGCTCACCCACTTATGCATACAGGAACTGGAACACTTTGCGTCCCATTGACTTGAATAGGGAAGCGCTATTTACCTTGTAGGCGATGGAGTTGAATGACGATAAGGGAGTCGGGGAGAGAAGGAAGAATCAGATAACGGGCAATTATAAAAATAACTCTTCGCCGCAACCCCAGTTATGCGTTTGACCAAAGCTAATAAATCTAAAAATGAGATAATAAGCCGGGATTAAAAGGTTTAGCTTTTATTCATGGGATTGTATTAGTTATACTCTGTGTTAATCGTTCAATTAAGACTAAAAGCTTATTTTCCTCTATGAATTATGAATTATGGAGCCATATGAATATAAAGATGCTTATATGATGGTCCTCTGAGGCCTCAACTGACCAAAAAAACCCACTTTAAATAGCACCTAATTTTAAACTATTCTGACAGATTGCAGTACTTTAATAGGATGTAGGGGGCGATATGACTTTGTTCATTTAAAAAAGTGTTCTATAATATTCTTTAGGATTTATGTGTGTAATGCTGTTGTTCTAACAGACTGCAGTACCTTAATGGAAGTGTAGGAGGCGATATGACTTTGAATGTTTGTGTAAACAGTATTTTAAAATACTCTATAATATTCATAATTGGCAATTATAAAAATAACGCTTCCCTGCAACCCCAGTTATGCGGTTAACCAAAGCTAATGAATCTAAAAATTAGATAATAAACCAGGATAAATAGGTTTAGCTTTTATTCACGGGATTTTATTAGTTATACATGGTGTTAATTAAGATTAAAAGCTTATTTTCCTCTATGAATTATTCAGCCATATGAAATGAATAGGCATGTTGGCCTACCTAAAGTATCAACAAGCTGTTTATAATCGCCTTGTAAACCATTAATAATAGCCTAATAGATAGAAATATAGCATTTATAAGCAAGCTTAGAAGTGTGTTATGAATATATTTACATGCTGTGTTAAGTATCTTCTCTGTAAGTTAGTTATAAAGTGTTTGTTGACGCTAAATGTTGATTAAAGTAAATGATCATATTTGTTAAGATCTTGTTTGCGTGTATCTTAATCAGAACTCATAAACATCTAATTATAGAATAATTAATATTACCTGATGAAAGCATTAATTATATTTTACCAATATTACTCAAACATAAGCCTGAAGTCATAGATTTGCATAAATGATTACAGCTTGCATAGAGATCGTCTGAAAATGATCAAATCTGAATATTTTATCTTGGCTAATTAATTTACAAGACCATCATTAACCCTTTGATGCACAACATGAGATTTTATTTTTAGATATTTGCAATAAATTCATTTCATCATTCAACCTCCCATGAATTCCTTAGGTCACTTGTTTTTGATCATCACAAAAACTCATTTTAGTTTATTATTTACTTTATTAATATTTTTTGTAGCACTGCCTTCTAACACACAATATGGCTCAGAATTAACCTTTATGTGTTCAGTATGGAACTGGAAATGTAGACGTTTGTAAGTATTTAAAAACACTGTTTTTGTTGATGCAGCAAATAGATAAAAAAAGAATTAAAACAATGATTTAAGATCAAAAACAAGATTTTTAATGAGCATTTGGGACATTAAATAATGAAATAAAGTGTTTTTAATAGATTTACCATAGAGACACTCAACAATACATACAGTAGCATACACACTCAGCAGTACATACAGTAACATAGAGATACTCAGCAGTACATACAGTAACATAGAGACACTCAGCAGTACATACAGTAACATAGAGATACTCAGCAGTACATACAGTAACATAGACACTCAGCAGTACATACAGTAACATAGACACTCAGCAGTACATACAGTAACATAGAGACACTCAGCAGTACATACAGTAACATAGAGATACTCAGCAGTACATACAGTAACATAGACACTCAGCAGTACATACAGTAACATAGAGATACTCAGCAGTACATACAGTAACATAGATACTCAGCAGTACATACAGTAACATAGAGATACTCAGCAGTACATACAGTAACATAGACACTCAGCAGTACATACAGTAATATAGAGACACTCAGCAGTACATACAGTAACATAGAGACACTCAGCAGTACATACAGTAACATAGAGATACTCAGCAGTACATACAGTAACATAGATACTCAGCAGTACATACAGTAACATAGAGATACTCAGCAGTACATACAGTAACATAGACACTCAGCAGTACATACAGTAACATAGAGATACTCAGCAGTACATACAGTAATATAGAGACACTCAGCAGTACATACAGTAACATAGAGATACTCAGCAGTACATACAGTAACATAGATACTCAGCAGTACATACAGTAATATAGAGACACTCAGCAGTACATACAGTAACGTAGAGACATGCTTTATAACACATTGGCAGAAAGTGTTATTCAACATATAAGCACAATTATAACACATTTCAAAACCTGCTTATAAATGTTTTATTACTGTGTTATTATTAGCTTACTAATGGTTAATAGATTGTTAATAAGCAAACCTTTTTTTTAAAGTAATTTTAAAGTTTTTTTTTTTATTATAGTCGCTGAATTGTCTCCAGAACTGCGACACATTGAACCCTCTTGCAGAAGAAGATGAATTGCGATACGCTGAACAGACAGTGATGCAAAACTGTACTGGCTGAAAAAGGCGGCAGGTAAATTCGGCTGCGCTGCCGGGAGAGGCATAAATATCAATCTGTGCAGCTGAGTCCTCCATTAAGAGCAGAAAAATTGCTCGGCCGAGTCAATAAGGACAAATGACCTCTTCCTCCTATAACCCATTAATGACAAATATGTTTGTCTTTGAAACAATACGGACCACGTCGGAGGAGAAAGAGCGGGAGCGGCTGGAAGTCGGCTGGTCCCTCTTTGGAGAATTCATTTGTATTTAAAGAAGCTGCTAAATAATCAGCGCTTATCAGCCCAGACCTTGATTTCCCCTGAAGCTCCATCACAATCTGAAGATAGCGGAGAGGGAAAAAAAGATCATCCCAGGGAATTAGTGCTCAGTTCCTGAAGTTAATTGCTTTGATTGATTTTCTCTCACCACTGCCCCCTCCCTGCCTGCAGTCCTTGCGGTTGTAGGTCATTTGGGGTTATTTTGGAGGCCGGGACGGGCGGCTTTCTAAATGGAAGATTACTGTCTCCCAGCAGGACCTTGAATGAAACAGAATACACATACGGACAGAGGCTGGCATGGCTGCTCTCGCGCTGGGTGTGTGCTAAAGCGCTGCACACTGAGGCTGAAGGTAACCATTAATAATCGCTGAGCTGAATATTATTTAATTACCAACATATCTACCTATTTTTATTTTTGATCCTCTCCTTTTGTGGATGCCGTCATTCAACAAGCTGTTTAACTGAAACAACAGTTCCAGTCATATCATTATTTTATAAATATCAGTATGCAACTGTTATTACATGCTTTTAAAAGATCTGGACCTACATCTATGCAGTATTAGTGAATTTACATTTTCATATAACTAAATTAGAGTATATTCATGTATAATAATCATTTTCTGAGCCTTCAATCTTATAAATTATATTTCTAGGTGCAATATTTCAATATGCAATGAAATACTGTCATTTGACACTAAAATAAAGTCAAATTATTCCTTCTTAAGTATCAATACATAGCTGTTATTACATGCTTATAAAATGCCTGGACCGAAATCTATAAGGTTATATATATATATTTAAGGTGGTATTAGTGAATCTGCATGAGCAGATAACTAAATTAGAATGCATTCATTAACACTAAAATAAAAACAAATGATTCCTTCTTAAGTATCAATACATAACTGTTATTACATGGTTATAAAAGAGCTGGATCTACATTTATGTAATATTAGTGAATTTATATGGCCATAACTAAACCACTTTATGACTCGTAAATTTATAATTATAATACAAAATAAAATACTCCAAATTAACAAAACAATATTTTAAAGTGATTTAACTTAAAATTACAGATTCCTTCTTCAGTATCAATACATAACTGTTATTACGTCCTTATGAAAGATCTGGTAAGTGCTTACACAGAGCCACCTACTTTTATAAGACCATTAATAGTGAATAACTAAATTTATAAGCTGTAAGCTGCTAACATTTTAAATAAGCCCTAAATCTAATAAATAATATTTCTAGGAACAATATTTTATTATCCAATGAAACACTGTCTATGTATATTGTAAACTGTAATTTAACTTACTGTAAAATTTCAAAAGTGTCCACAGTTTATGTATAGAGAATGCTATTAAACTGAATATTATTTAATTAACTAATCTTAAACTGTCTTTTTGATCCTAGTGCATTTGTATTAATATTATTATAATAATAAGTATTATTATGAGTACATTTGATCATGTTTAATAACCATTTTCTGAGCCTTATATCTTATAAATAATATTTATATGAACATTATATTCAATGAAATACTGTAAACTGTACTTTAACTTACTGTACAATTACGGAAGTGTCTACAGTTTATGTATAGAGAATGCTTACTAGTACAGTTGGTTGTTGTGGTTATTGAACTGAATATTATTTAATAAACCAATTAATCTAACTGTCTTTTTTTATTCTTCTCTTTTTGTGGCTGCTATAATTTAAAAAACAATGTTGAATGAAACAACAAAAAAAATCAAATTCTTTCTTAAGTATCAATACACGAGTGTTATTACATACTTATAAAAGATCTGGACCTACATACTTAAGGTGGTTTTAGTGAATCTGCATGAGCATATCTAATTAAGAGCTTATTCATATTTAATAACCATTTTCTGACCCTTAAATCAGATAAAAATTAAATTTATAGGAGCAATACTTCAATACGCAAAGGAGAAGAGGAACAGCAGTGATGGTCAGTCAGTGGAGGAGAGGAACAGCAGTGATGGTCAGTCAGTGGAGGAGAGGAACAGCAGTGATGGTCAGTGGAGGAGAGGAACAGCAGTGATGGTCAGTGGAGGAGAGGAACAGCAGTGATGGACAGTGGAGGAGAGGAACAGCAGTGATGGTCAGTGGAGGAGAGGAACAGCAGTGATGGTTAGTCAGTGGAGGAGAGGAACAGCAGTGATGGTCAGTGGAGGAGAGGAACAGCATTGATGGTCAGTCAGTGGAGGAGAGGAACAGCAGTGATGGTCAGTTAGTGGAGGAGAGGAACAGCAGTGATGGTCAGTGGAGGAGAGGAACAGCAGTGATGGTCAGTGGAGGAGAGGGACAGCAGTGATGGTCAGTGGACGAGAGGAACAGCAGTGATGGTCAGTCAGTGGAGGAGAGGAACAGCAGTGATGGTCTGTGGAGGAGAGGAGCAGCATTGATGGTCAGTCAGTGGAGGAGAGGAACAGCAGTGATGGACAGTGAGTGGAGGAGAGGAACAGCAGTGATGGTCAGTCAGTGAAGGAAAGGAACAGCAGTGATGATCAATCAGTCAGTGGAGGAGAGGAACAGTAGTGATGATCAGTGGAGGAGAGGAACAGTAGTGATGGTCAGTGGAGGAGAGGAACAGCAGTGATGGTCAATAAGTAAAGGAGAGGAACGGCAGTGATGATCAGTCAGTGGAGGAGAGGAACAGCAGTGATGGTCAGTGGAGGAGAGGAACAGCAGTGATGGTCAATAAGTAAAGGAGAGGAACGGCAGTGATGATCAGTCAGTGGAGGAGAGGAACAGCAGTGATGGTCAGTGGAAGAGAGGAACAGCAGTGATGGTCAGTGGAGGAGAGGAACAGCAGTGATGGACAGTGAGTGGAGGAGAGGAACAGCAGTGATGGTCAGTGGAGGAGAGGAACAGCAGTGATGGTCAGTCAGTGGAGGAGAGGAACAGCAGTGATGGTCAGTGGAGGAGAGGAACAGCAGTGATGGTCAGTCAGTGGAGGAGAAGAACAGCAGTGATGGTCAGTCAGTGGAGGAGAGGAACAGCAGTGATGAACAGTCAGTGGAGGAGAGGAACAGCAGTGATGGTCAATAGAGGAGAGGAACAGTAGTGATGGTCAGTCAGTGGAGGAGAGGAACAGCAGTGATGGTCAGTCAGTGGAGGAGAAGAACAGCAGTGATGGTCAGTCAGTGGAGGAGAGGAACAGCAGTGATGGTCAATAAGTGGATGAGAGGAACAGAAGTGATGGTCAGTCAGTGGAGGAGAGGAACAGCAGTGATGGTCAATAAGTGGATGAGAGGAACAGAAGTGATGGTCAGTCAGTGGAGGAGAGGAACAGCAGTGATCAGTCAGTGGAGGAGAGGAACAGCAGTGATGATCAGTCAGTGGAGGAGAGGAACAGCAGTGTTGGACAGTCAGTTGAGGTGTGGAACAGCAGTGATGATCAGTGAGTGGAGGAGAGGAACAGCAGTGATGATCAGTGAGTGGAGGTGAGGAACAGCAGTGATGGTCAGTCAGTGGAGGAGAGGAACAGCAGTGATGGTCAGTCAGTGAAGGAAAGGAACAGCAGTGATGATCAGTCAGTGGAGGAGAGGAACAGTAGTGATGATCAGTGGAGGAGAGGAACAGTAGTGATGGTCAGTGGAGGAGAGGAACAGCAGTGATGGTCAATAAGTAAAGGAGAGGAACGGCAGTGATGATCAGTCTGTGGAGGAGAGGAACAGTAGTGATGGTCAGTGGAGGAGAGGAACAGCAGTGATGGACAGTCAGTGGAGGAGAGGAACAGTAGTGATGGTCAGTCAGTGGAGGAGAGGAACAGCAGTGATGGTCAGTCAGTGGAGGAGAGGAACAGCAGTGATGGTCAGTCAGTGGAGGAGAGGAACAGCAGTGATGGACAGTGAGTGGAGGAGAGGAACAGCAGTGATGGTCAGTCAGTGGAGGAGAGGAACAGCAGTGATTGTAATGCGAAGGCAGCCTAATTATCATCCAGCCTTTTATGTGGTTCTGTAGGCTTTGTGTTGTGTACTGAAGGGGGCGCTGCGCTCGGTATGGTGCTGAAGAACACTTGTGAGAGGCGTTTGTACTCGTGAGCAGCAGTGTCTGGAGAGAATGCGGCTCTCTGTGGATCTGCATCAGCATGCCGTAACACTGCACTGTATATATCTGGCGCGCGGCTCTCAGCGTGCTTCTTAACAGAATGATTTATTTCCTGACAGTGTTTATTTCCTGCGAGCGCTGACTTTTCAGCATTCCGCAGCGTTAAGCGCATTCCTCTCCTGCACACAGGCCGCTATTGACATGTGTATCAACCGTCACTGTTTTATTAGACACTGACATTTCTTATTGGACCGGTAACAAATGGCATTTCCCTAGACAACTTGTTAACTTTTAAAGGTTGATGGATTCAGCCGGCACGGGGCGAGCGGATCAGCGACACGGCCGGCGGAGAAGAGCAGGAAAAACAAAAGCAGGAGATTACTGTGTGTGTGCGTACGCGTGTGTGTGTGAGTGTGTCAGATGGAGAATGAAGTGTGTAAGGCATCGGCAGCGGCGGCCTCAGCCTGACCACAGAGAGCTGGACACAATCGATGCGGACGCACCGGCCTGTGGCTCGCATCGGAGAAAATGAAGCTCGAGTTAAAGCTCGGCTGCTCAAACAAGAGCCGTCAGAGAAATCTCCCGTCGCCGCGTCTTCTGACATTCGGACCTCTTTTCACTTTATCAGCTTCCTTTCGCGTTTAATGTGATGAGAAATACGCTGAAAGGAATTTTACAGATCTGGGGTGATTAGTCCTGCATCGCAAACGCCACTCCAGCTCTTCCCAGAGCTATTGATCAGATCTCCATCACCCCACGGCTCCATCTCTGGAGGGCTTAATTCCCCTCTAGCTAATGCTTGCCATTGGCCATGGTGGTCTTAGGCCCATGTGGCCGTCATACAGAGCATCCTAATCTACTGGCAATGCTTTTTCTATTAAGATCAAAGTCCTGGACTGTAGTGACAAGCCCAAATCAATGAACAAGCAAAAAGATTGATCAGGTTTATCCAATACAGTGTTTAACATCAGCAGCAACCTGTTTGGATTGAAGATAAAAGCATCTCCAAACTTTGGGTGGCCAGTTGCGAGTGGCTCTCAGAGTTGTTTACGTGACTGTAATAAAGACAGAACAGTAAATAACCAGTAGAGTGCATGTCCTAATGGAACGCGGAATGGTTGCACAGTGTGAGCTGTTTGAGAGGAGGAAGAAGGCATGAGTAAATGATAAATAGACGAGTGCGGGTCAGTATGTCTGTGGATTACAGTTTGGGAACCTGCCTTAAATGAGTACAGGCAGTTTGGAGGCTGTTAAACGAAACCATAATGTTTGGCTGGGCCCAAAAATGAATAGGACTCTATGCTAGGAACAAGGGATGAATAAATGACAAATAAAGGATTGTGGGTTAGTATGTCTGTGGATTAGAGCCTAGGGATCTGCTCTAAGTGAGTACATGAAGTTGGGAAGCTGTAAGTTAAACCAAACCATGATGTTTGGCTGAAACCAAAAATGAATAGGAAACTATGGGAGGAACGAGGGATGAATAAATGACAAATAGTGGAGTGTGGGTCAGTGTGTCTGTGGATTAGAGCTTAGGGATCTGCCCGGAATTAATACATGAAGGTCAGTAGCTGTAAGTTAAACCAAACTATGATGTTTTGGCCCAAAAAATGAATAGGATTCTATGGGAGGAACGAGGGATGAATAAATGATAAATAGAGGAGTGTGGGTCAGTATGTCTGTCGATTGGAGCTTAGGGATCTGCTCTGAGTAAGTACATGAAGATGAGAAGCTGTAAGTTTAACCAAACCATGATGTTTGGCTGGACCCAAAAATGAATAGGACTCTATGGGAGGAATGAGGGATGAATGAATGACAAATAGAGGAGTGTGGGTCAGTATGTCTATGGATTGGAGCTTAGGGATCTGCTCTGAGTAGGTACATGATGTTTGGCTGGGCCTGAAAATAAATAGGACTCTATGGACATGGGTGGAGCCAAAGCAGGGGTCGGGGAGGCACTGGACCCCCCTTAAATCTGATTGGACCCCCCAGGTGCCACCCCAGATGACTGACATGTCATGACACTTTTTGTTAAAGAGCCCGTTGTGTTTTGTAACTGGTAATACCTGCTGACTGCTAGGTCCCTCCTGTGCAGTAGTTGGCGCTGTGTAAAGAGAAGGAGGAGAAGAAGGGAGTCAAACGCTCAGGAGGGATATGGCGGCAGGGAGAAGAGCAGCAGTCTACTCGGTGATGGATGGTGAAACAGTCAGAGTGATTGTTTAAAGTCACTCTTCTGTTCAGAGAGGAGATCGTTTACAGTGTGATATATCAGTTCACCCACGAGTATCAAAATAACGTTAACATAACGTATCATCTCATTTCACCTACAGTCAGTGCTTAATTTGTGCCGGATCTTACCGGAACAAGATCCAGCACCTCTCGTATTTCGAGTACCTGCGTTCCAGGAGCTCTGTGACGTTTTTTGATTTTAACATTGGGAATTGTTCATAAAGTAAATTAAGATAAATCACAAGTGCAGAGTGAGAGCAGGGATCTCCAAAAGAACCTGATTGGCCAGTCACAGCGTGCGACCATGCGCACTTCCACGTTATCGTCTCTTCTGTTTATGAAGCTTGTTGGTCCACCGCTCGTACAGTTCAACCCTGTGCCGCGTGTACGATCTTGGATCGTTAAAGACTCTGAACTGCCACAGGCAAGCAGAGCAAATCACGGAATCGAGTGGAGACTGTAGATGCAGTGACTGTGTTGTGGAGTAATTTGAATAATAAGGTTAGGCAGTCTTTGTATATGTATTGTTGTTTTTGTGCAGCATGAAATTTTTTTTTTGGTTGGTTTATTTGTAGGACACCATGTTCTAGCAAAAACTGTTCCTCCAGTGGCGTCTCTGAGATTTCATGGTTGCAGCTCCTTACTGCATTCATTAAAGCTGGTTCTATCTTATTGCATAGAATGCTACTATGTTATGTGGACACTTGAAGCAATGTTGTGTCTATGTGTTCCAGGACCTTTACCATCACTGCCCGCTTGCTGGATCACCCCACCTTTAGTGTTCTATTACCTGATGTTTTACAAATTAGGCACTGCCTACAGATGACTATCAGCTTCCAGCGCACACTTCACCTAACGTACGTTTCACTCTGGGTGTTTAAACTGGGCTGAATGTGTTGAGTTTGGACTTCGTGCTGGTCTTTCTTTCTCTTTTTCTCTAAAGACTGTAGAGGAGTGCTGTTAGCTACATTAGCTACGTTAGCTACGTTAGCTGATTCATGCTCTGTTGGCTGACACTAAATGTGACGTGTGTCTAACGTGTGAACTATCTAAAAAAAGTTTGAATATTAAACTTATATCTACAGTGGTCTCTTTGCCCCGACTTCAGTTTGTGTGAGACAGTATCAGTGAGTGATGTGTAGAGTAAGTACTGAAATCTGTACTCGAGTACAAGTACATTTACTTATACTTAAAATTAACTACGCTCTTCTGAACTGAGCATTAGGTAACTCGGCACTTAGTCAGACAAAAGTCTTGGTGCTTGCTTGATTAAGCTCTGCACGATGTTCATGTCAAGATGACATCACTGATAGTTTTTGTATGTGTTTTTACATTTACATTTTGTACATTGTTAATAAACTACAAACTTCATACACAAATGCTTAAGATATACTTTATGAAAAAATATAACATTTACAGATTTTGATTGCACTTTCTTGAATATTTATTGTCCTAGTCTGTGGAGCCCCTACAATAGCTTGGGCCACTCTTTGGCCACCACAAAGAATAAAAGTCTAGCTCCGCCATTGTCCATGGGAGGAACGAGGGATGAATAAATGACAAATAGATGAGTGTGGGTCAGTATGTCTGTGGATTAGTGCTTGGGGTCCTGCTCTGAGTGAGTACCTGCACTTTGGTGGCTGTAGGTTGAGCAAACCCTAATGTTCGGCTGGGTCTGAAAATGAATAATAACTATGGGGGGAAAACGAGGGATGAAAAAAGAACATCAAACAGACGAGTGCGGGTCAAACTTACACTGCAGCCGTGGTGAGGGGTCTGCCCTGAGTCAGTGTGTGTGAAACAGTGTCTGTTGGTCGAGTGGATGTTCAGTAGCTTGGTGTATACTTTTCTATCCCATTCATTCTCTATGGGAGAAAATTCTGGAACAATCTGTAGTTTTTCGGAATCTGTGCATTCGATCAAAAAGCTGTACACAAGCCCGAATCACACAATCGGACAGGACAACCTGGAGCTGGAGCGAAGTTGATATCTCTGTGGGACGAGTTACACGGCAAAGATCTGGAGGAAACACAGGATGGTTGCGCATTCCGGAAAATCTGCTCCTATCCGGAAAAATCCAGGAGAATAATAAGAAAAATAAAAGACAGAATTATATACTGTGGAATATTACTGCACTGGTGACCTGTCCATGACGCTGGGATTGGCTGCAGCCCGGCCCCCGTGACCCTGATTAGCGGGATAAAGCGGAATATAATGGATGGAATATTATATGGAATATTATTGCTTCACAATGTGCAACCATAATAAAGTAACGTGGGTGTTAACGCTGCCTGCTCCACTGCAGCATCTCACTTTCACACCCCCTTAAACGACAGGCCATCTTGAACCTTCTAGCCCCGTCTCTTCCGCTGTGCTCCAGATCGGAACACCGAGGGCTCTCCGGATCCTCTGATAATACAATATGGAGGAGAGCCATTTGTGCGGGTCAGCAGCACTTGACCTATAACTGGGCTGTAGCCGCTGAAAGCACACATTTGGTAATGACAGATGATGTAGCCGAAAGTTGCTTCCTCGGAAGCCTCGTCATTAGCCGGAGAGCGGGAGGAAGGAAACCCGCTGAGCTCTTTAAAGGAGCCGCTGCTTTTTGAATGAGTGACGTTAATTGGTGTTCAAAAAGTCTTAATCACACCTTCCGGCTATAAGTTCAGGTTAAACTTGCCCGCTTGCTGCAGAGGAGAGAATACGGGCAATTACTGGGGCTAGTTCTGAAAAGCTAAACCTTTTAATGGTCAAATATTAAATATTGAATATTAATATATATAAATATTTTATCAAATATTATTTTTTACATTAGCTTTAAAGTACACTCAAATTTTACTCAGCTCTGTGCAGAATTCAGAGACCAGTGCTGGCCTTGTTGTTTACTTATCAGCAGACATATATCTAAAGGAGAGATGAGGAATTAAAGGAGCCATATGTAAGATGCAGATGCAGCTTGACGAATTTATACGCATACAGTAGGGGGCAACATACCAACTGGGAATGTTAGGCATTGGGCATTATGCTTAATTTTGCCAACAGCGTCTCCAGTGGTGGAAAGCAGCACCAGCGTTAACATGTTTGGTTTTGTTTATATAACTTCTGGTGTTAGTTAGCATGCTAACTTTGGAAGACCTCTCTGCAGCATGGAAGATACAGAGACAGACAGTTAAAATGGCCAGTGTTCATATTCCTGTAAAGAGCTCAGTTAATGTTGGAATATTTTAAATAAATAAAACTACACATTGCTCCTTTAATGCTCCAAACAAAATGGGAGTAATAGAAAGTAGTCGTGGTGTTCATCACTATATGTTCTCCTCTGACCATCGCTGCCGTTCCTCTCCTCCTCTAACCTTTGACATACAGTACAAATGGTTAATTTTTCATATTCTGTTGGTGATCTTAGTTTATTGTGAAAGGTTTTAACAAAAAAAAATACATATTGCTCCGTTAATACAGCAGCACTCGCTCACCAAGAGCTTCAGTCAGTGTTGTGTTTACTGTTCTTTCATTGGCTATTGACCACTACACCACCATACTAACCACTACACCACCATACTAACCACTACACCACCATACTAACCACTACACCACCATACTAACCACTACACCACCGTACTAACCACTACACCACCGTACTAACCACTACACCACCGTACTAACCACTACACCACCGTACTAACCACTACACCACCATACTAACCACTACACCACCATACTAACCACTACACCACCATACTAACTACTACACCACCATACTAACCACTACACCACCGTACTAACCACTACACCACCGTACTAACCACTACACCACCATACTAACCACTACACCACCATACTAACCACTACACCACCGTACTAACCACTACACCACCGTACTAACCACTACACCACCATACTGACCACTACACCACCATACTAACTATTACACCACCGTACTAACACTACACCACCATACTGACCACTACACCACCATACTAACTATTACACCACCGTACTAACACTACACCACCGTACTAACTACTACACCACCATACTAACCACTACACCACCATACTAACCACTACACCACCATACTAACCACTACACCACCGTACTAACCACTACACCACCGTACTAACCACTACACCACCTTACTAACCACTACACCACCGTACTAACCACTACACCACCGTACTAACTACTACACCACCCTACTAACCACTACACCACCAAACTAACCACTACACCACCTTACTAACCACTACACCACCGCACTGACCACTACACCACCGTACTAACCACTACACCACCATACTAACCACTACACCACCATACAAACCACTACACCACCCTACTAACCACTACACCACCATACTAACCACTACACCACCATACTAACCAGTACACCACCGTACTGACCACTACACCACCGTACTGACCACTACACCACTGTACTGACCACTACACCACCTTACTAACCACTACACCACCATACTAACCACTACACCACCGTACTGACCACTACACCACCGTACTGACCACTACACCACCGTACTGACCACTACACC
>CM038704.1:52259044-52269044 GCA_021613375.1 Megaleporinus macrocephalus
GTTGCCGCCCAGTTTGTGTTCGTCTAGTCCTTCATCATCAGTGGACACCGGACGATAGTTTTGGTTGGTGGACGATTTTCAGTCCAGCAGTGACATTGAGGTGTTTAAACACTGCAGCAGCAGCACTGCTGTGTCTGATCCACTCACACCAGTGCAACACATACTAACTAACACACCACCACAATGTCAGTGTCACTGCAGTGCTGAGAATGATCCACCTCACTAACAGTATCTGCTCTGTTTTCTTTACTAAGAAGCCTTTAAGAGAATATAGACTTTGAAGTGTGTACTATAGCAGTGACCTGGGTTGTCATAGCAAGGGTGTGTATGTAATCCATAAGCAGATCAGTGATAGTCCATGGTCATATGATCTCCTAGAGGATTCTGGGAGTTGGAGTTTATGACTCATGAATAGTAGTTCTAACTGAGCCAGAGGCATACCTGACAAACTCATCATTGTTGTCTTTAAATTGGTTAAAAAAATTATATAATAATAACAATAATAATATACACGCCCCCCACCCCACCAAAAAAGAAGGCAAGGTGTCCCCAAACTTTTGACAGCATGCTTTAGGCCTGAAACATGCTTGAGGATGCAAAAGCAGACATGGTTTTGGGTCACAATTCATAATGCAATGGAAGCACGAGCTGCATTCTCACCTTTCCAGCAAGGGGGCGCTCTAATGCTCTAAGCCTGTCTCATACTGCCAGCATGGGCAGTTAAGTGTTATACAAAAGGCTTTGCCTATATGAACATATATGGTATTTTATCACCATTTTATTCCAACAGAGCAGGTCAAGCAGGTCACTAATGTCCACGTTTAGCTGTTGTGGTTGTTGGAATAACAGGAGATTCTACTGTGAGTGTTTTAACCACCGCAGTTGGCAGGACGTTGTCACTTGCGTCTGCGTATTTGTGTTGAGTATGTTTCTGGCCTTATATTTCTTGAAGAAGGCTCTGAAAATTAATTTTAACTCTAGTGTATGTCTCTTCATGTGAGCAGGGTTTAGATATTAAATTCCCCACTCGTTCTGTTAAAAGACCATTTGCTGTGAGTGAACTCCATCTGTGGAGCTTTTTGGAATGATGGAGTCAGGAGCAGTTTTAAAAGCTGATTTAGCAGTTGTCAGAGCGGAGGAACTGACACGTTCTGGGTAATTGTGGAGTTTAAATGATTGCCTGGCAGTAATTTGTACCTGAATAATGCATTACTGATTGCCATTTTATGGCTAATGCACAGTGTCATTAGGAAGCCATACTGAAAGACGTTCTGCCAAAGGCGCTGATGTTACATGCACCTAACGAACTGCTGACCTTCACTTAAAATGTTTAATCACACACACACACACACACACACACTGGCTCCATTACATAGACTTCCATTCATTTTCTGCTGCTCTTAACCAGATCTGCTATTAGCTTAACCCTCAACCTCAAGCTCACTCTGACCCTGGCCTTAACAGGTACTGGTTTACATTGTGGGGACCAGCTTGTGGATGAAAGGTCCCCAGAACATGAGAATATGGTTTTGGTCCCCACACAGACCTGGTATACACACACATACACATTAAACCGCTCACAGTGGTCATTGCTAGTCATTGTCATAGTATCCATGTGGTTGCTAATGTACTGCTTGGTTACCGCTATGGAATCTCAAATGGTTGCTAAGGTGTGGCTAGGCTGTTGTTATGGCTATGGGGTGGGGGTGTGCAGGTCATGGTTTAGAGTCACTGTTATGGTGTAGAATAAACTTAACTATCACTAACACAGCTGCAGTAACACATACTACATGTACTGTATATGCACACTAACACACCTGTATATACACACTAACACACCTGTATATACACACTAACACACCTGTATATACACACTAACACAGCTGCAGTAACACATACTACATGTACTGTATATACACACTAACACACCTGCATATACACACTAACACAGCTGCAGTAACACATACTACATATACTGTATATACACACTAACACAGCTGCAGTAACACATACTACATATACTGTATATACACACTAACTTACCTGTATATACACACTAACACATCTGTATATACACACTAACACATCTGTATATACACACTAACACAGCTGCAGTAACACATACTACATATACTGTATATACACACTAACACAGCTGCAGTAACACATACTACATATACTGTATATACACACTAACACACCTGTATATACACACTAACACACCTGTATATACACACTAACACACCTGTATATACACACTAACACATCTGCAGTAACACACTAATACCCACTAAACACACACTAACACAGCTGCCGTAACACACTAATACCCACTAAACACACACTAACACACCTGTTGTAACACACTAACACATCTATATTAACACACACTAACACACCTGTATATATACACTAACACACCTATATTAACATGCACTAACACACCTGTTGTAACACACTAACACATCTATATTAACGCACACTAATACACCTGTTGTAACACACTAACACACCTATATTAACACGCACTAACACACCTGTTGTAACACACTAACACATCTATATTAACGCACACTAATACACCTGTTGTAACACACTAACACACCTGCAGTAACACACACATTAACACATAGAAGCCTCTGCACTCTAAACACAGTGCTGATGCTGTAAGTGTGAATAGCTGAGCCATAATTAACATAATTAACATAAAATAAATAATAATAATAATTTCAAACACAAATTACTAACATATTAAAAATGTTTTGGAAACATGATCCCAAAATTCTCTTCCCAGACTTGAACCGCACGCTGAACCTTCCATACACGAGAAGAAAGATTCTCAACATGAATTTTATGCTGAGCCTGCTTTAAATACAGCATCACTTAAACCTGCCAATCAGAGCTTCTGCTCACGCGGGCAGTTGGGAGGTTTTCCATGAACTCAGTGCGAACAGATCAGACCCAGTGCTTTTAAATACGCAGGTGAATCAGCCGAACAGGTAAACATGCAATTTGTTGATTACCTGCGTGTGTGACCAAACACGTCTGGAAACATGGAGGCGCATTTGTTGTAATCCACATCCAGAGCTTCTTAACGGAGACAATTACTGCCAGAGCGGTTCAGGTATTACTGTGTCATGCCACGAGCCGCTCCCCGCATGCATAAATTAAGGAAAGGCGCTGCGACGCATGACATTCCACCAACGGCGCTAATCCAGGTTTATGAACGAGTAAACAAGTTATTAACGTGTTATTCAGCCAGTAAAGCTGCTGCACTGCATCTCCAGCACTCGCTTGCACTACTTTCTTTCTGTCCTGGTCAAATATCAACACGTGCTGGACGGATTCCTGGCATATCTACATGATGGATGCTGCTGCATGTTACGCGGCGAGATGGGTGGGCTTACTGCCTTGTGTCCGGTTGTCCCGGCCTGGATCTCAGATCTATTTAATTTCGGCAGTCTGGGATTTTGAGTTCTATTACTGGACCTCTCGTAGACGGTCTACGGCTCTGTGGCTAAATGATGAATCTTCGACCACTCGCAGAAACAATAGGGTAGAGCTAGTTAAGCCGCTGAGGGTCCAGGACGCCCCCTTTCTGTCTAATAAATCTGAACCCTCTTCAGATAAACTCCTTTGTGACTCGCTATCTCTCGATGTTGCGTAAGACGCTCCAAAAATCACTGAACTCTCTTTTTCTCCATCTGCTAGGTTCTGGAGACTCAGGTCCACATTAGCGGTAGCTGGTGGCTTATTGCCATTGTACAGCAGCGTAATTGGTGCCAAGACACCTCAACACCTTCCACTGGCTTTGCTGGTGTTTGCAGAAGCTGAAGTTACGGAGAAAGTTGTTTTAAGTGAATGTAGTGAAGTCTTTCTCGTTCCAGGTGAGAATTGAGACCATGCTAAGCGCTTTGGAATGGAAACAGTGGAGTCAGATTATTATGACCACCAGCTAAAATCCAAAGTAGCCGCCATGTGCAGCTAGGTAGACTGGGTGGGGAACTCAATAAGGTCCTGGTTGGTGGTCACAGGTATCTGGAGGTATCATGCTGACTGCAGTGCATCCCACAGCTGCCGGAGGGAGGAGGACCCATAGAGCCAACACCACCATCCAGATGGTCCCACAGATGCTCAACTGGGTTCAAGTCTGGAGAATTAGGGGTCCAGGGTAGTACTTTGAGGTCTCGGTCAGCTCTTCCAACTTACCTATACACAGGTTGGCCAAGGTAGTGATAGGAGTTTTAACCTAACGACTCTTATTGGTGTAGTGTAATTATTGGTAAGGTGGTTACCGAACCCCAGTCTACAGCCACTGCCATTAGCTAGCTAGGTATTTAATGCTCCTATTTTTAGCATTCATGCTAACACCAGCGATGTATAGACACCCCTTATATTAATATTACTCACTAATATTTAAAAAATGACAATGTTGTTTATCCATCCTTATTATTTATTACACAAATCATGCTTATATGTGTAGTGCTGATGGAGGTTAACTGGTTTCTTTATAAGAAACTAGATCTTTTTCTGGGTCACTGGTGCACCATTACACCAGTATCAATATGACCTGCACAATTAAGGCCCAGTCAATGTGAGCCCTTGTTTGATTGCCATACCTGCCTCCCCAGTAATTACACCACATGCTAGGGCAATCTTTTTTCTGTTCCCTAATCAGGTTCCAAAATATAGGGAGTCTGGGACCTCCTAATTAACCTCTTGGACCCCCTGAATGAATTCAAATTCTGAGGGCGCCTGTTAATAAACCCATATTGATGTTAAGCTGTCTATTAGGAAAGAATAGACAACCGAATACAAATTCAGGGAAAGGTCAGCCTCAAAAACATCAAGCTTCTGTGTGTGATATTGTTAGGCTGCAGCACTCGTCTGCCCCAGGGTGGCGCTGTTGCAAATTCACCTAATAACTTTGTCCACCAATTCATAGCCTAGCTACTGTAATTATGCCTGGGATGCACCAATCAATGTGTGGAAAAGCTTATTACCAGACTAGAAAAGAACTGTTAAACTACACAGTAATGCTATAGGTTAACTGTCCACCAACGTTGGGGAAGCTAGTCAACATGGAACCCCTCAAAAACCAGGTGGTTTCTGGCTGTGGTCAGTGTTTTTATAACTAAAAGTTTTACTAAAACACAAACTAACCGTATAATGTGCTCAAAAACTGTACATTGGTCCACCTGGTCTAGGGTCAGGCCATAACAGAAATTAAGAGTGGGTTCTCTCCGCTGACCTCTGCTAGACCAAACATCGGACACTGTTTACAACCAGAAGACTGCAAGTTTATTTTCAACAAATGAGTAACAAGATGAGACAGTGGGGTCGGGGACAGGCAAACGAAAAAATAACAAACAAAAGAACAAAAGAAAGAAAACTAGTGAACAAAAATACACAAAACTCCCCCTAACTACCCCTAACTACCCCTAACTCCGACAACAAACAGGAGAACAGGGTAGATAAACAAAAGGTACCCGTCCCCTACGTCCCACCCAGATTATATAGAATCTAACAAAGCTGTTGCTAAATTTACAATTGAAGTGGACGGTGCCGGGCTGGTCTGGACAGGAGTTCTTCCAGGTCAGGTCAAAGGAGACAACCCTGAACATCTCCCAAGATGGCCGCTTGACGATCTTTTATACCGCTAGGTGCCTCCTAGTGGTGAGTAGTGGACCTGCACACAATGTCAGAAAAAACAGACAACATTGTCGTCAATAGACATAAAAAATGGCTATTATGATCAGGGGGCGTAGCATATCGTCACTATCCAATGAAAAACAAGTATCCCCAAAATTGCAACTTTACAGGACCAAAAATATACTTTACTTTCAATGGGAGTCAATGGAACCAGAAATCTTTCAGAGCTATTTTGAAGCACTTCTGTTGGTCCATTCATCATGAAATTCAGACACAATGTAAACGACCATAAACGGCATGTTCTAATGATGTAGAAAACTCAAAATAGACAAAAATGGACATACATGTTTTTCAATGGACAGCATTGATATATGAACTAAACAAATTCACAACATTCACTATAAAAATGACTAACATTCAAATCAACAATTTCCAGAAAATAAATATACGTGAAAGTATTATATATAAAAAAATATATGTAAACTTCAATCCCACAGATCCAGGCCTTGACAATTGGACACAAGGAAGTAGCAACAACCATATATATATATATATATATATATATATATATATATATATATATATATATATATATATATATATATACCACCCTAATGTTTGACACAAAAGTGACCATGGTGTTTATGGTGGTCATGGTGGTCATGGTGGTTATGGTGGTCATGGTGGTTATGGTGGTTATGGTTATGGATGTAAATGGTAATGATGACAGTCCAGAGCTCCTCCCTCTTCGTCTTCTGCACACTGAGCTTTCGTGTGCTGATCTGATGAAGACAGGGTCTTTCTGACAATCTTCTCTTTCAGAGAGCTGATAACCCTGCTGTGCTGGTGGGCCAGTGGGTGGGCTAGAGTACAACCCATTGCTCTGTTCAGCCGAACAGCATGTGGTTATGTCTTTTCATCCTGCAGAAACATTATGCACCAGCTTATTCAGCTCCAGACGATTCGTACACTGCAGACCAGCCTGGCACATAAAGGGACACGTCCAGAAAGGGTCCTAATTCAGCCCCTATGGGCACATGTACTAGGACAAGAGGCTCTTTTCCAAATCGTACATGAGGCCTAGTTCTAGACCACTGGTCCACACAATACACAGTTTCACAATTACAGGGGACACAAAGAGCTTGTTTTATTATTTTTATTACTGTTACGTGATGCCGTCCTGTAGCTTTTACCTAACATCATATTGTGCATGTTGTGTCGCATGAGACTGCAAGGAGTTTGAGACATTGTAGCTCATACATGTGCCCATCTCCTATATGTCAACTATATATCGTGCAAATCTATGCTGTTGTGTGTCTAAACACTGATTGGTTGAGCAGCAAGGCAGTCTGGTTGAACCCCAAAGCAGAACAAAACAAAATATGACACCACATGGTTCCTGTGTGGTATAAGCCATCTAAACATTGACCCCGTCGTTGAGAAGCCCCAACTTTGACAGCCTGGAGTCTGAGAGCAAACAACAGGTCCCTCCAGCTCCCTCGTCACTCAGTGCAGTGCTACCTATGGTGGCCTACTTTCTGGTCTGGGGAATGTTTTGGCTAAATTCTCTAGAACCCACTCATCCATGTGCAACACACTCCCAACTGATTTGGGTCTGAATCCATCCTTGCAGATCAGGTACACCATACATGCTGATGGTTTTCTCTGGGGTGGATCTTCCAGCCTAGAAATGTCCCTCATTGGTTGAAGGAGCGGACCAAGACTTCCAAGTTCTACCTTGGACCCCTAATTCCCCGACTTGAACCCAACTGAGCTTCTGTGGGACCACCTGGATGGTGGTGTTGGCTCTATGGATCCTCCTCCACGCTCCCTCCAGCAGCTGTGGGATGCACTGCAGTCAGCATGATACCTCCAAATACCTGTGACCACCTACCAGGACCTTACTGAGTCTCCCAGTCCGTCAAGCTGCTGTGTGTGCTACACACGGCGGTCAATCTGGATATTAGCTGGTGGTCATAATAATGTGACTCGACTGTGTATTTAACAGTGATATATTTAGAACATCTAAGTATAGACCATAACAATGTTGCTGCCTGTTCTGATGTCTGGTTTTTCACGTACGTCTTTAACTATGTCTCTTTTACCTGATACATAGGGTCTGTCTTAAATCCTAGTGAGTGTCTAAGTAGGCTGTCTAGGTAGTGAGTGTGTAAGTATCAGCGTTCTCTCCTCATCTCTCCTCATAAAACAGATTACTGAGACACTCTAGTTAGAGAGACTGCGTCACGGCTTGTTCCCGCCCACTGCAGCACGACACCGGTGGTTTAGCTGGTTGCTACCGACTGGCCTCCAAAACAATAGCCCGAGGCTTAAAAATCCGCTAGCATAAATGCTAATGTCTGGAGTATAAAGTGTAAATGGTGAAGGACTCGTTACAGAGTTGATAATAAAATACTGTTTTGTGTGATTATATGACCAGAAACACATTAAAACTCCAGAGAGAATCAAAATAACTCACATTTTAAGACCACTTCACTGCTCCTAGATTAGCCTGCGGTGCATCATGGGATTGTCTTGGCGGCTGAGGAAGAGTTCGATGCTTCTTTAAAATCAGGTCTAAATAAGGTTTCTCAGTAGACAGCATGTTTAAGGTAAGAATTGGGACAGTCTACATGTTGGGAGCGCATACTATGTTGTAACATGCTGCCTATGTAGGAGCTCAGTAGGATTTGAGACACAGCCGTAGTCTTTGTTAGACAAGCACAGAGAAAGTTCTGCAGTCATTGGCACATATGGCACTGTGTTTGTGTTTGTACGGAGCTGCACCGGCGCGTGTAGGATGTTGGTTTGCTCTCCTGCTCCTGGTAGCGTTAGCGCTGCTCCGTAAGTACAAAGGCTTCACATAAATAATAGATCGGCGATGTTTTTACTAGCGCCGTGGCTGTAGATGTTGACACATTAAAGCCTTGTAGCAGCTGTTCAGCCTCTGTAACTCTGGCCTTTCTTCTGTTTCCTGACTGGAGTATGTTAATGAGAGTTTAATTACTCTATGAAGGCTTACTGGGGGACTGTGTGACATCACCGCCCTGCAGATTTCAAAGGGAGAACACCTAGACCACACAAAGACAGAGAGAGAGAGAGAGAGAGAGAGAGAGAGAGAGAGAGCTGTCGTGTCCTCTCAACTCTATTCATATGGTGCTTTTAGTCCAAGATACATGATGTGAATCATGTACATACATAAAATCAATTGAGAAAATGATGAAGGCATGAAAATGAAGATATGAGAACGGCTGTAACTCTGAGATGGGATTTGAACACAATGGCACTCGGCCAAAAGTCTAATTGTTGGCGTAGTTATCTCCTCTGCAGGTGTGAGAAAGCAGGTATAGATGAAAAATATATTTATATATACAGAGATGCAAAAACCAAACCAGAGCCAGGATTGACCTGTGGGCACAATTTCAATCTAAAAGTTATCAATCTACAGCAGGCGTCAGCAAAACTGTTACATATTCAAACATAATTAAAATGTAACCTGTGCAGTATTTTTACAATCTGCTAATTCAGCTAATTAACCAAAACTATGAAGGTTTAATTGTATTTAAGGATGTGCTGACTCATTTTCAGCAGGTAACTTCAACAATGAAGTTTTTTAAGTAATGCTTTAAGAAGACAGCTTTGGTTCATCCTAGTAGCTCAAATAAAGACTAGGATTGAGATAAAAATTAATAAACATACACTACCGCCTTAAAAGTTTAGGATCACTTTAGAATTTAATTTCATGCAATTTTCATGAAATTAATGCAATTTTCATTCAATTCACAAAAAATATTGTTAATTTCACAATTAATGTAAGTGTATCAGATGATTTTTAAAGAATAAAAATGTTTGTATTAAAGTCTATTTTTGTATAGAGGCTTATTTAGCATATAGTCCTATTATCAGTAATTCTCAGTCCTCTGTCTAAATCTCCTGGTACGACCACCAATCCAAGTTAAGGATGTTATTGGACTAATTGGTTGTTAGGACACTCTTGCTCAATTGTGGTGCACAGCTGAAAAACATTCTACTAATAAGTGAGTATAAAAGGGAACAACATTCTAGGTTAGTTTAGTATCTGAAGATCAGCAGTTGATGGCTTGCTGACCGACTCACAATGACCAGAAAGAAACAACTTTCTTTAGAGACCCGTCAGTCCATTGTTGTGTTAAGGAAGAAGATACTCCATTAAAACAAGAACATTTCACTGTGAACCCAAACTTTTGAGCAGTAGTGTATATAAAAACAAACAATCTTTGAATCAGTCTAGCAGTTAAACTTCCAATTAAAGTTTGATTCAACTTAAAAAAATGACTTTGATTGAAAGAATTGTTAATTGTTTTAGGTT